>VYZP01074275.1:0-168544 GCA_013400635.1 Hypocryptadius cinnamomeus
TGCTGCCCCGCGGCGGGGCGGCGGCCAGATGTGGCAGGGTCGAGGCAGATGTGCGGTGGGAGTGAGGGGACACCAACACACAGCCCCGCAAAGCCACGCTCCGCTCCCGACCCCCCGGCTGCGGGCAGCACAGGGAAGAGGGGGACAAGGGTGCCCGCCCCAGGGTGAGGGGGACGGAAAGTGGTGGAAAGGTCCGGAGCGGCGGGGGGGATCAGCGGCTCTCGGTGCACCACCACTGATGCTTTCCAGATTCGGCTTTATCTCAAATCTCTTCCCCAAAGGAGCAGAGCAGTTCAAAGCATCTCTGCTGCGACGGCTGTTTACCCTTGTGTACAGCTGTCCCTTCCCCGCCATTCATAAAGACGGAGATTAATGACAGCAGACTCCAATAAAGCAGCGCATCAGGTCCGGCCTGCTTTACCATACCCTGTTTTCACGGTTAAACTGCTTGGGACCAGGGCAGCGAACTTGCAGAACGACCGTGCCTTTGCAAAGTGTTGGGCAGATGTATTGGCTTTGATCACCACGTAACTTCCTACGAGTACCAAAAGCTCCAGGGACATGACAGGGTGCAAATCCACCTTTCCAGCACTTTCACCTGCAGTATAAAAGACCTCATTTTGCAGTCAAAAAAATCAGGGAAATGTGAGCAATGAATTGTACTCATATATCATTACAGCCAGAAAAGTCAGGGTTATGCAAGGAGCTGTAATTCCTCTGTTAAACCAGTACAGGAGTAACAAAAGGATGTAAGACTGAGAAAAACACTTCTATTTTTCCCCCTGCTACAGGCACCATTTAAACAAGTAATTTCACCATTCTGTGCCTCAGTTTCCCATGTCTCTAAGAGGAAGTTCCTGATAACAAAATAAATAAATAAACAATGCAGATCCCCATATATGAATCAGCTATGATTAAGCTGTTAATCCCTTTGGTATGTTGTCTAGTACCCGGAAAAAAACCCTAACTATAGATTAACTGGGAAATTGCGGGATTTTTCAGAAGTTTTTCCTGACTTGCACGTCATCCACTGTCACCATGGCCTGCTGCCTGTGCTGTGGACTGCCAGCTTCAAGTTATTTCTCTCCTCTAGGCACCACTGCACACTGTCTGTACTCCTGTGCTCAGTTAAGCAAAGGAGTGCTGCACGGCAGACTTTTTTCCCCACTTGTTTTGGCTTTTGCTCTCAAGAGGATGTTTCAGATGTTTATTCTGTCATAATTACTTCTTTTTCCTTTATACAAATAATGAGTAAGCAAAGACAGGACTTGCTGTCTTGAAGCCAGAGAAAGCTGTAGGACTTTCTCACAGGGCTAAGCCCTCACCTCTCCCAGGCAGCCTCTCCTGATCTGGAGATAACAGGAACAAAAGCAGGACCTGGGTGCTCGGACCCCAGAGCTCAGGAGACACCTGTCTCCACATCGTGTTCCTTACCCTCCCGCTCCAAGCAGAAAGTATCCAGTGACAAGGCCTGAAATGAAGAGAGATTTGCACTGCTGTAACCCCTGTGATGTCTGTCTATAGATAACAAAGGATTTAATTTAACACATTCCAGAAGTGGTCACCGACCCTCCCAAAACACTTCTTTTTTGGAACAGATTGAATCCCAGAGCACAGAGCTGAAATCCATTGGATGATTTCCAGTCCAGACCCAAGTGTCATGAATGCAGAAGGACTTTGATTTTAAAAGGCCTGAATATATGCCTATGAATATAGGCATAAGTATTCTTCCAAAAAGGTGCTTTTTTCCCAGAACTTTTGCCACTCAGTGAAGATCTGATTCACTACCTAAAGTACTTAACTTGTCTCCCTGCCTATTCTTTAATCCTTGCCACCCACATAGCACTATATCAACACACTGCTATCTTTTTAATTAAAAAATATTATTATTAACTTACATATGTATTTATTTAACCCATGCTAACAGCCTTGCTAATTTAAGGATGGTAACCTGCAGGTGAAGCTAATCCTGCACTCAACTCTTTGCCAAAGCAGGGCCCAAAGTTTTACATTCAAAAGAATTTCAGTGTGGTCAATAGTTGACAGAAAAGAGAGGTTAAACGGCACCATACTTTGCAGTTGGTAACTACATTGCAGCTGAATACATTGAAGTTGGAGGTTTGGTCATTTTCCTTCATCAGCTCCATCTCAGCTTTAATGACCACGCAGCCGGGGTCATCCCGAGAACAAGTCTTTCGTCCTGAAAAGTGTTGAAGGGTGACGGTGGTTAAGGAAACATGGAAAAGTTCCTGTTGCCTCAGGGAAGGAGTGGCTGGGGCTGTTTTCATATATAGTAAATAAGCAGAATGGGATTTCTCGTGCGAGGGATGCTTTTTCTTGTGCGGGGTCATGTTAGTTTTGACTTGCCCAACTCAAGCACGTATGAAGCTGATTAAGCTGAACACTAAACTTTGGAACACTCTCAAAGGAAAGAATGAGGAAATCAATGCAGTAAAGTGCTTATCAGAAGTTTTATTTACACTGTTTACATAGGAAGAAGATGCGTTGTTTCCCGCAGTTCATTCATAATTATGTTCTTGAATTCATAATACAAATTCAAGTTCCTTTCTGGATATTGCTGGTAACTGGAATAGCCTAAAAGCAAACCTTGATCACTGCCTTCAAAGAGGCTTTTCCTGTAGTGGAAAGGCACAACCTCTGAACATGAGGGGAAGGGTGCTCAGAGCACTCCTGACTCCTTAGAAATACAGAGGTTGTTTGCATGCCTGAAGATCTTGAGCAGTTATTAATTATCTACTACCCACTGATCACCACCAGGGCAGTTGTGTTAGGATCAGTACAAATGCATTCAAGAGATTTGAAACTTTGATAGTGGTCCTAAACAGAAGATTATTTTTACCCACTTTGTACTCCCACCTTTAAAAGAGCTATGACCATGATGTTGGGGAGGAAGGGTGGGGGTAGGGGAGCACAGGGATTTTTTGGTTATTTGGCTGGATTTTTAGATGTTTCATTGCAGTCTTCAGAAGTATGCACTGTGATTATTCTTGATCCCTTTACAAACAACATTTTCATTGGTGTATTTTCCATCTTCTTCAAACACAAAGCAAGTAACCAGTTATTGTAAATAGTCTTAATCCCACTACAGCATTGTGTTTGCATCAAGTGCCAGGTCTCCAGCTGTCAGCATTGACATGTTTGGGGACATCAGAGCAAGGCTGAAGGTGTAAACAGACAGAAAACAGAGATTTTCAAGAACATCTTGAGTGGATAGTTTGAAAGGCTTCATGTTGGTCATTCATGGATTAGGCTCCCTTCCAGGTTAATGCCCAAACTGAACCTGGAAAACCAGATCCAGACTTCCACTTTCAAGGAATATTGCACAATCCAAGCTCAACTGCTGCACACTCACCTAGGCTTGGGCAGTATAAAGATTTCCCACACCATTGGAACTCCAGGAGGCACCTAGAGCACTGTTCCATCTCAGAAGAAAATCCAGAATCAGATAACAGAGAGAGAGAAAAAAAATCCTGAATGATTACCTCTCTCTCTAGATAGATAGATAGAGGTGTAACTTCTTCCTAAAACCTACATGATCAACAGAATTACCCAGTCTGTAAAAGGCCATATGAAGCAAGGAATAAACAAGCAGAGCAAAGGCTAGGAGTGAATGCAGCTCTCAGAAATGATCCCCTAGAAGCAGGTCTGGGGCAGGAAGGGAGAGAGAGAAAGTGAAGAAAAAGAGAGGAAGAAGAAGAGGAAATCTAGGGAAGAAAAAAGGTTGAAGAAATGTCAGGGAACCATGAGGTCTGCCCAGGGTAAACAGGTATTACATCCTGAAAGATCATGGTAGAGCGCCCAGCAAAGCCTCTGTCACAGCAGGGAAAATGTAGACAGTGGTCCAGCCACAGCAGCTCCAAGTTATGTTTGGGAGGCAAACAGCAGAGGACAAGATGAAGAAGGGCTAAAACTGGAGAAAGACTGTTATTCTTCTTACTTCTTTGTTCCAGCCATCCTTTTGCCACTGGAAAAGGTGTGAATCTGTGGAGGTTAAAATATTTTATTTATTTTGCCTAGTAAGTTCAAGGGGCTGTCTTCCTCTATGCTACAGTCCAACATGTAAAATACCCAACAAAACTTACATTAAATAAAAATATTGATGCAGGAAAGATACTTCTCATCACAAACACTAGAATGACACTTAATCCATCTAGGAGACAAAAAGTCTTTGCTTTTTGTCAGAAGTATTTTTGGTAAAACACGTCAACAAAGGACCAAGGCAGTTGAAATGTGATGCAACTGTTTTGAAAATAGCCATGGAAAAAGGCATGTCAGAAAACAGAAAACATCAGGCACTGCCTCCAGAGAGCATCACAGATACAGAAAGGAATTGCTTCTATTTCACAGATAATTACAGGGCTCATCTTAGATTAGCAGCAAAAATAAACACCTTTTGAAAGTATCAGCTAAAACAATAACACTGCTGACCAAGAAGAAAACACGTAAATGAGAGCACTAATCCACCAAAAACAAATCCTGGTGGATACACGGGACATGGCATCACATTAACCAGACCTAACTTATTTTTTCAGGGGTTAGGTTTGAATTCCATTTTGTTATAAGAGATTAGAGCTGAAGAATGTGAAATCTTCCGTGGCATCCCAGCTATCAAACACCATCGACCTCTGCAGATCATATGTGCTCCTTTTCAGTATGGGCTTCTTTGGAAGGCCTGACACACTGCTCTAAGTGCATGGACAGCAAGATAAACAGACCCCTTCTACCCAGTCTTTGCAAGGGTCAAAATGAACACACTGTGCTGCTGAAGTTTACAAGGTTATCCACCTAAATTGCTCCTTTGATGAGCATCCCATGGCAGTGTCATGTTCTAGAAGCCCTGGGTGTTGAGGAGGAAGGTCACTGACCCAGAAATCACTTTTTAACAACAGCCATTTCCCACATGTATGTAGAAGAAACTGAGTAGGTGGGAAACTAGATCTGATGATACAAACTGAACTAAAATTTGAGCACTTGTTCTTTTATTTACGGAGGCACATTGTGGTGGCAGCATGGAGTAAGATAGTCCTGGGAAGTATTCCTTCTTTTCCACAAGCCAAAGGTGCCCTCTGACTAAAAGAAGCCGTGGGAGCCCTGTTCTAACATGCAAGCTGTTGGCAAAGGAAGTGCAATACTCAAGACTGCTGTGTGTGCATGCCAGCCTGTAAATGGTCAGACTCTGACACCATCAACCCATTTAGGATTATGATGGATCCCCAGCAAGGTGTTGGGGTTTATTTTGCAAACTCTGTGCCAAATAGTGCAGAGACTAGATACAGAGGCTTGAGCAAGAGAAGACCTTAGTGAAAAATCCATGGTAACTGCAAATTTAGAAATAAAGGGTGGGTATTTTATTTGTTTTAATTATATATCGTTAACTGGCAAGCCTTTATTTTGTAATATAGAATACTGCTCATAGAAGAAAATAGCTTCTTGCAATGTTTTGCAAATGTTAGGAAAAATGTTCCAGTGATTAAGGCATCAAGCCACACCTGTGGCTTATGCAAAGTCTCAAGTATTTATTTGTTCTGATGGCAGTATCAAGTTCATAAAATAGACAAGTGAAATGTGTTCAGAGCAACACATTTTTTCATTTAAAAGTGAAAAAATACTGGACATTTATAGAAGTTATGTTTCACACTATAGAATATTAGAATTTGTAGCAATAGTTACCTAGCTTGCTCCCAATGCAGATATCCTCAAGGACTGTTGCACACTGTCCTTCCTAGCTGCTAAACCAAAATTTTTCCATTATCGGCCCATCCACAGCTTGTTGCAGACAAGTTGCAGACAGCTCAGGTAAGTATCTGTTGTGGATGGAGCCTCCCACAGATTTGCCATCCCACCTGCAGAGCAGGAAACATTATCTCATGGGCTGTGCAGCTGTTTTGCAGCTATGGCTTGACACAGCTCCAGGCAGCTCAGGTAGCTGTAGCTACACCTGTGAGAAAGCTGCTTCTCCATAGCTCACCACAGCATTCCTTCAATGTGCTCCCATGCTTGGAGCTATGCAGGGGAGCTGGGGAAGGCCTGTGACATGGGGAAGAAAACCAGCCCTCATGCTGCTCTGCTCATGGCAATCCTTGGAGCCTGTGCCAAAGCAAATGCAGCCTGGAGACTCTGTGCACGTGTCCCTGCTGTGGCATCTCCCCCCAGATGTGTTTTCTTTGGCTCAGGCTCCTGTGGAGTCCTGGGCACTCTCCAGTGGTAGATGCATTAACACAGATGCAACTGGATAAAAATCTCAACGTTTTTGAGTGCTCTTGGGGAGCAAAAGTTTCTTTTTCACATGGCTATGAAATCATAGTTCTTGTAGCTGTGGGCAAAGCCAGGTGCAGGGAGGCTTGAGAGATGATTGGTATGCCACAGATTGAAATCTGCCTGTCCTGGGGTGCTGACTGCACCTGCCCTCCTTGGAAAAGCTGGGTCACACACTCATACAAGCGCAACTCCTCGACCCTTACCTTTAAATCTAGCAAGGAAGAATGTTTTTACTTGCATGTAATTTATAAGTGGGTAAATTAACTTCACACAAATATAACCCCCCACACTCACAGACTTGGGCAGGTTATTTAAACTGAAAATCAACCTGACATGAAGTGGAAGCAACAGTTTTGCACTAACATTGCGGTTTTCCCTGACATGGAAATGGTTGTATGTTTCATCTCCTGCATGATGGTTTTGTTGCCTTATTAGTTCTGATACATTTTTTTCCATCTGATTTCCTTCTAAATAAGGCAGCTTTGACTCAGGAGTTTCATTATGGCCCTACAGAGCAACACATGTAACTCATCACAAAAATGGGCTCGATTCAGACCAGTCACCCGTCTCATTGAAGTTAATCTGGCAAAACACAAGCGAAAAAAAAAAAAAGAAGAAGAATACGACCTTCACTCCACAGCTTGTGACAGCTCACTCACTGATTATTTATTCTGCACTCCTTGCAAAAACACTCCACACATTCAATCACATCTCAAAGAAAGGGGTCAAAAGGCAAGTGTTTTTAAACTGTCTCGGTTAAAGAGTCCCTTCCCATTAAAGCTGTGCTGGTTGTGTCAGAGATAAAAGACTGTTTTCTATGAGGACTGACCACTCTGACAAATCAACAATAAATTACTCAGAAATACGCTCTGGCACATTCATTGCAGGAAAATGAATCTGCAGGCACCCTCCATGATTAAGGGAGAATGCTTCTTAATTCTGCGGATGGCTGTGTGAAATGTACATGAAATTATCTAAATCTTTCAATGTTTATTTCATGATTAATGGTGCTGCTTCTGGCATGATCCCTGCAGTGGATGGCCAAAGGCTAAGAAGTTTAAGGCAGTGGTGTGGGACACTTGCAGCAAAGAAAATCGACAATGAAAAAAATTGTAAAAATCTATTATTTTGAGCTTGTAAAGTGCTGAATTTCTGTTTTCAGTGATGGATATGGGAGATTTCAGAGTCTGTCGAGAACAGGCAGGAAGCAAACTGAGCATGTTGGGAAAGATAATTTTCCTGCCAGAAAAGGGGAAAATCCACATTCAGATGTCCATTTATTGAGGTGTTAATTGTTAAGATAAATACAGAATTTTGTGTTGAGAAGGACCTTTCTCTCCAAAACAAGCAATTTACATCTGGTTTGACTTCAGCCTAAAAGAGTCCTAATTCTTGCCTGTCACTGGGAGGCTGATTTGCCACAAGGAAAAATTGTGCGTGCTTTACACCAATGAATCTGAGATACATTCTTTCCACATTTACCCTCTTGCAGGTCCTTTAATAGTACAAGCAGGCAGGGCTTGATCTCCTGCACCTTACAAGAAGGTCACTCAAAATGTCTGGCAGTGCCCAGTGATTCATGATGTGCATGTTCCAGGTGTCCTCAAGGAAATACACAGTGAGGTCTCTGAGGCCTTGGGGCACTGTGATAACAGCGATCCAAGTTCTTGTGAAAGAAAAAATAAATCAATAAGCTCTATGATGCTTTACAATGTTCAGCATCTCTCAGCACCGGTCTGGAAGGACCAAAACACTGGAGAATTAAGTTACACTTTTCTTGTAATTCCACATGTTCTTTTGCAGCCAGAATACTATATTTCAGAATTGTGTTTCTCTTTTTTAACCGCATATCAAGCAATAGCTTTTTTCAGGTCTCTATTTCTGTCCAAAAAAACCCCAAAAACCAACTCAAAAACCAAAACAAATAACAAAACTCAAAAAGTAAAAAACACAGACATACAGAGAAAAAAAAAGTATCTGTGGAATGATATTTAGTTTAGTTTGATTTCTTAAAGAGGTGAGGTGGATCTCCGCATTCCAGAAAATTATGTTTCTGTATTATACCTCTGGCAGCCATTACTTACCAAAGTTGGGTAATCTATTTTTCTGTCTAAAAAATAATGGCTAGAAAAAAAGAGCAGGCAAAGGAACAATAATGATAGTAACTCATTTCCACTGTACGACAGGGGAAATTAGCAATGCATACCTTGGCACTTAGCTGAACCAAGCTGCTCTTCCTAACTGACTCTTCTTTCAAGCATCCTGTCAAAATATTTCCTTGAAATACGTTCCTAGTGTGTGCAGGAGCTATTTATAATCTACAACACTTATTTTTGGATTAAATACATGTGGGTGGCTAGTTGCCATGAGAGCAAAGGGGGGATTCAACGAATTACAAGAATGTGTATGAAATATTACCCTTGGGATAACGCCTTTCCAAGCTGAGCAGCCCGTACAAGCAGTCAGAGAGTCAGACGTGGTGTCAGAGCAGGCACAGCACAGGAACTGGCTGAGGGACGCCTCAGCATGGCCTCACCCCACTGTTGCTTTCTGCCTCTCCTTCTGAGGCAACCCTCCAGATCCTGTCCCGGGTTTCAGGCCAGCACTAAGGAGCAGCCAAGGAGCAGCTCAGGAGGGCTCCTGTTTGTTCAGTACCTGCCCTGATTTTAGTCAGTGTGTCCATTGGCTGAGGTCAGCCCCATCACCAGCCAAGCACCTCTGCAGAGGAGAAGAAACATTTGAGGAGTGTCTGTCTGAAGACTCTCATGTGTGGCCTGGACAAGACAACCCTGGCCTCTATGCCATTCATTGCTGTCTTGCTGCCTTCTCCTCCAAGCCTTTTTCTTCTCTGTCTTTCCACACACCCATATCCATACAAGAATTCCCACTCCCTCCCTGAGTTGGCGTGGGTGACTCCTTGCCCCCAGCAGCACTGGTTTGGAGCTGGGATGACAATTCCCCTGGGGTGTCAAGCTCCCACTCCAGGGACTGATGGCATCAGCCACTCCACAGCGGATATGATTAATGTGTAACCCTAACAGCACCTTCCTCCTCAGCAGTTTAGTCAGAACAGAAGGGAAAACATCCGTTGGCTAATGGTTAGATATACCAGCTGTGCTACTTGTGCTGTTCTCTAACGGAGGGCGGGTAATCATTAATAGCACAACACACTGGCAAACTAGTTCATATGTGGTTATTCTTCAGTCACTCCTGATTTACTGCAGTCTTTACCAATTTCAGTAAAATAATTTGGCATTCAGCATGTGTTGGGCAATCCAAGCTCGTGCTGAGAAAGCCCCTGGTGTATTTGACACTCAGATGCTGCCAAAGCCCTGGTGAGCCCTTCACAACTGAAATACAGAGCACAAAGTATGCCTGATAGGAAAGAAACATGACACTGGTGATGAATTACCTTTCTGTCTATCTATCTATCTATCTATCTATCTATCTATCTATGGCTATCCACTCTCTTGAACCAGTCACAATCACTGCTCTTAATGTGAAGAGAATTGGAAATCTCTCATTTCATGAGAATTGGGTCTCTCTTTGCTCTGCGGACAGTTACCTGCAAGTTGGCATTTAGTAAAAGGTTTGGGCTAACCTTTGGACCCAAAGGCTGGATGGGTGCCACAGAAATACATCATATCTCATACAAAACAGCCATCATTAGTGCAGCAAGGCAGCAAATATTCCTAAGGATCAATAAACTAGAATTGGTTCAACACCACTTTTTCTCCCTCTATGTTTCTGTCTTCAAAGAAAAGCATTGAGGGTGAATAAGGTAAAAATAAGGCAAAAAGAGCCATCAACGGGAAATGTCCAGCTGAATTTAAGGATTTTGTTGCTTTGAAAAATTAGTTCTAAGCTGTAAGTGAGTAGGGGAAGGGAAAAGCACAAGAAGACAGTTTTCAGTAGTATCAGCTGCCTGCTGGAGGTTCTGGGAAGCTGCCTGCTCCTATGGATGTATGTCAGGGGCTCAGGACAACAGTGAGAGCCTAAACCCATGGCTGGTCACAGCTAACCCAGAAGTCTGAAGGGAGGACTAAGACAAAAGGAGGGCTTCCAATGTACCTGTTCAACTATGTAATAATGTGGAATATAAAAACCTGCCCTTGTGTGAGGACTGCTTTGCAAGAACAACCAGACTGACATTGCAGCAGTTTTCTATGTGTTAATTTGTGAGCAAATTACATGAACGTGTAACCCAAAGCTTTCTTATTCAAAATATTTTGGATCCATGCAAATGTCTGGGATGTACATATCTGTTTGACCTGCAGAGAGCAAAGCCAGAGCACAGGAGAGAAAGGGAAATACCAGAAACCTGTGCATGACAAAATTACTGCATGAGGATGAAACATACAGGCTGAAGTGGGCACAATGGCAGTGGAAAACTGCTCATTGTATTCCAGTGTTTCTGAGAACAACAAGCCATGTAAATTAAGGGAAATATGTCTTCAAAGTCTCTTCTTTGTGTCACCCCAGCAAACAAAAATGGCAATAAGCGACAAAAGCAATAAATTAGGACTGAATACAAGAAGGATATTTTCCCCCTCCACAACCCTATAAAAATATCAGTTTAACAACTGTGAATTCTTAAGCATCCTGCCCACTTCTGTAGATCTCTAGTTATGAAAATTTCTATGGCAATACTATCCCTTCTTTTGCTCCTTTGGCCACTGGGGATTGCAAATGAGCTGGTGGTGGCATCTGGCCTCATGTACAGGTGGTGCCCCAAGGGAAGTGAGCATCTGCAGCCCCATGGTGAGGAAAACTATCTCCTCTAGAGGATTTTCTCTCCCGCTTTACAGCAGTTGCTTGTGACTAGGAAGGAGATATGGCCTCCTATCCCCACAGCTCATCCCACACCAGTGTATCCCAGTAGCTCAGCTTTCCACCCAAACCCCTTTTCACTCCCACACCCATCACCATAAACACTTCAATCCTCCAAGTGCAGTGGTGGGAAGGAGAGCTCTGCTTTCAGTGTTCACAGCCCATCAGCTTCGGACAACGACCAAAACAGAACCAAAAGCTCTGCCAACTTTCTGACCCAGCTTGCTTTCTGGCTGTGAGATATGGCTGGCTCTGCTTCAGAAAGGCTCCAATGAGAAAAACCACAAGGTCTTTCTCATGAGGCCTTTCTTACCCCAGAGGCATCCCAGGTTTTGCAGCAGTTCTCATCTTTTCCTCACACTTATAGCTTTTTACTGACCTGCCCCATTGGTGCATTGCTGTGGAGGACCAGCTGCCAGAAACAAACAGCTGTGGGGAAGCTGATGACCTAATTTCATCACACATGGATTTTAACAGCATTCCAGCCTCTGAATGCAATGGGAAGGGAGAGCATGGAAAAGAGAGATGAAGACCCCATCACAGGCACTCAAGCCCCAAAGCCAGGAGTAGCTCAGATAATGTGAAAAACATGATCAAGGTAAGATGAGCCCAAATAGATGAACAAATTTCTTTCCAAAAGGGACACAGAGGTTAAACTGATGCGAGCTTAGCTTTAGCCTAGCTGCCTGAGCAAGGACACCCTTTCATGCCAAGAACAGCCAAGGTCTATGCTTGGGGCATCAACCTACTAAAACAATTACTAATAATTTGTTAATTGACTTGGGACATCAGTACTGTAAGATTTAGCAAGTGCCCACAGCTTTGCTGACACTTTTGTAGTGTGTGGGCGAGAACCAAGCACACAGGATGTGGTAAGAGCCAGCAGCTGTGTATGAATGTAGAAGAGGCTGTTGAGAACTGAGCCTTTTGGGTGGTAAGCAGAAGTTTTGATGACTTTTGCTGAATGGAGATTTTGCTGCTGTCTGCAGTGACTCTTATACATCACACATCTGTTGAGTGAGGAAATGGATTTATGCAGATGGGAGCACTAAGCCTGATTGCAGAAGAGGCTTTTGTATCACCTCAGGAAAGGCAGAGTTGGGTAGGAAGAGCAAGGAAATTACACCAAGGGAGTAACAGCATTCACAGGTAGGAAAATGTAGAGTTCCCAACTCCATTGCATTAAGTTAGACTTGGGTTCAAATCCATCAATCCAAAGCTGGGTACAAAAGAGCTGCTAAACTGTGAAAAGGGTCAGGCGGGTAGGTAACATGCATTTTATTTAGTTGAGATGAAGACTCTAAAATAATTCCTGCTGCCTTATCTCTGCAATGTATACAGAAAAGTTATTCCTGCTATCTTTTGCTCTCCCTTTTTTTACTGGAAAAATCTCCTTGCTTTTCCTCCTCAGCTGACTGCTGTTGTACTGTACAAGTCCTTTAGAATAGACTTTAAAAACCTAATTACTAAAACAGTAACTGCATTTGAACAGCAACACTGTTCTTGCTGGAACCAGCTCAGAGGAAGACCAACCCAAAAGCAATTTAAGATCCTGCTTTAAAGTTCATCTTGGGCCAAATGCATTAAACCCTAACTGATAGCTTCCTTTACAAGCAATCATTTTAAATTACTTCCTCTGACCTCCTGTTGGCAACTGACATTTCATTCAAAATGATCAAAGTTACATGAGATTTAACTAAACTTCGTCCCTAGTGGAATTTCGGTGCTCAAGTGAAAAATTTAATTTCCCACTTGTGCACGTGCCATCCAACACAGGGGCAGAGAGCTCCTTTGGATGTAGGAGCATAAATAATTTCTAAAGCAGCACTGTGACCATTGGGCATGCAGGGCCTAAGCCAAAGTGACCTTGGGTGCAAATCAATTAGGACCTGGGGTGATCCTCAGTCAGGATTACCCAACTACAAGCTTGAGGAACCTGGAAAGAAACATGTATGTGTAATACTGCCAGAAGCCTCCTGTCCTAGGGCTCAGCACAGGGTTCAGGCAAACAAGCTGGTAAGAAGAGGTCATGCCTGAGCAGTTGTCTCAGCTCACTCTTTACTGGAAACCTTGCACACACTGACAAACTTCAGTCTGCGCTTCTTGTTCACTGATCCTCTTACCGCAGAGAAGAAAACTCTCCCTTTTGACTGATAACCCTTTTTTACATGCTTTCCCCAGGGCAAGAAGAGTTTTCTTTACTATATATAACTTCCCTGTGTATATTTCCAGAGTAACTTTTTTACTGCCAGCAGTTATTTCTTTGAAGGCTGTGCAGGGTTTTGTTTCCCCAGAGG
The DNA here is from genome assembly GCA_013400635.1 of Hypocryptadius cinnamomeus. Classification (NCBI taxonomy): domain Eukaryota; kingdom Metazoa; phylum Chordata; class Aves; order Passeriformes; family Zosteropidae; genus Hypocryptadius; species Hypocryptadius cinnamomeus. Next base: position 13,407 of record VYZP01074275.1, read on the forward strand.
AACAAATCCATAGCACTGATCAGTCCTGAGTCTGTAGCATTAATCAGGGATGCAGTCTATTGAACACTGACAGAGTGATCTTCAAACACTTCAAGAGTTTCCCTTGTTTCATCAGAATCATTTGCACTCACAGAGGCCATCCTGTGCACAGTTAACTTTAGCACAATGTTGTCTGTTTTCTTTTAAGAAAAGGATTTGAATAAATATATGTACTGTTTATGTCAGAGAGTTTGAATGTGAATTTAAGTTTTCAAATCTCGAGGGAATTAAGCAAGTTAAGGAAACAAGTTAATCTCATAGCTAGACCATTTACCCAGTTGGGCCATTTCAAACATGCCTATTTCTGTAACTATTGCATTTTTATGCAGTCATACCCTTCCCACACCCTGAGATGTGAACCAGAATAGAAGAGATACCCACGGTTTTTAAAGAGCATCATTAATTTATGCTTTCTGCATATCAGACATGCACACAGGTCTGCCACTGACTAGATGCAGCAGGAAAGAGAAGTTACTATTCTCTTCTTCTCCTGAGATCATCAAGGGCAAGACAAGAGGATTAAGAAGCTGCAAGGTGATTGCACAGTAGGGACAGTGTGCCATGCACTTCATACTCCACAGGGCTGCTGAGTGATGCTCCAAGGAGAGGGGTTAGCATATAATCATCACTTTAAATTGATCAAGGAACAATTTAAAAAGTGGGGCCATTTCAGGGGTGGTGCAGATCTGACAAAAAAGCCCCACAGCAGTAACATTTCAGTTGCAGGGTTTCTTCTACCAAGATCTCCCTTTGTGCATGGCCAACCACACACACAACAGCCCGTGCCCCATGCGTGCTCCTGGGGTGGTGGGGTGCCAACAAGATGCATTCAGAGCATGGATTGAGCCAGGAACACACAGACAGCAGGAAAGAGGTCAGGGGAACTGAATACAGGTCCAATGAGAGAAACAGGGTGTGTAGGTGTGTTCAGGGCATCTCCACAAAGTGCTGGATGGTGCCGAAACAGAGCCAGAGCTGGGGCTGCAGAGGCAAGGGAAGACACTTCTCACTGTTAACCACTCACCGCTTTTCCTGATTGCCTACGGAAGTAACAAACACTTTTTTGTACAAAGCTCAGGCAGAATTGTGCCTCCCTTTCTGTGGGATTTCCCAGCCAGGATCCAGAGGACTACCTTGAATACCAGCTGTTTTGCTGACTCTGGCCAGCAGCTCGTGGCTCTCTTCAACATGGCTAAAGGATTGGCAGCAAAAAGAAATCTCTTTGCTCAGTAGAAATATTTGAAGACTTGCTGGGAGCATGTATTTTTTCTGCACTTAGAAGAAATCATGGTAAAATGCATCAGGAAGGGTGTTTAGGAGTGGGTTCTCAGCAGACGAGGTGAGAGACATGCTGACAAAGTCCTTTTTTTCAGAGTGCCACAGGCTGCATTTATTTATTCTCTTTTACCACTAAAAGAGGTCAAGCTACAGCCAAAGGAAGACCTCTCTGAAACTGGAATGCAAAATTGTTGAACTTCTGTTTTAAGAAGCACCATTAAGTTTAATGACACAGACTCAAGAATGTTTCAAGTTATATGCCAGCAAAATACAAATGTGTCCCTCTACTTACTGACTCCTATGGCAGACCAGAGCAGGGATATGAAACACTGCTGCACCTCAAATAGTCAAAAAATAGCCGAGTCTGCACACATTCTCTTCAGCATTGTAATTTAAATACACTTTTCCACATGGTAACTGAAAACCTTTTACCTTTTCTCTGAATCTAACAGGAGCCAAGCTTACTCTTGATTTCCTTTACTGTCAGCAAAGCCATTAGATGGCAGTACATCCCAAATTATTCTTAGCCATGCCACAGTATTTTGGTGGTGCTACAATACATTTACCATCTGTTGATGGTGTCATTTGAACATCACAAACATTTAGCATGATTCATAGAAACCATTTGTCCGGATAACAGCAAAGAGAACATAAATGTTCAAAAGCCAACAAACAAAAGCAACCAACAAAACACATAAAAAAGAAAAGAGAAAAAAGAAGAATCTGATCAGAAGCAGGTTTATGATAGGAACTGTGACCTTCAGTCTGCAAATGGAATGTAGAAAACATCCAAGCTTAAAAAAGCCCCAACAAACAAAACCACAGTAAAGTCAAACTAATATAGAATAGCCCACTTGCCAGAGATATTTACTAGTGTTGCCACAGAGACTTTGAGAACCAATCTCATATCAGGACACCTATTGCATGAAGGAATTTTCTTGCACAGGATGGAGGGGTCAGCAAGCAGGAGCAGGTTCTGCCCCACAGCCAGAGCCAGTCTCTGTGCAGCATCCCAGCAGCGCTCCCACGGGCACCCCCAGGCCTGCTGCCTCACACACCTCTGTGCTTCAGGCACATTTCATCAGCAGCTACACCAATGTAAATTACAAGGATGTTTATTGCATTGCAGGGAGGAAACATTTTACAGGCAGATTTGTACTACAGTGCCATCATAATTCTGAGGGAGGTCACCACAAGTTAAGCACTCTGCCTTCTTAACCTATCCTTACAAAATATACAGTGGTGTTCATCACATTTTATGTCCATAAATGTGTGGCCCCTAAGGAGTTACTAATCATGATTAAAATGTTCCCATCCTGCCAGGCTACGAAAAGTCACTGCTAAATGTAGGTTTGGTTTAGGATGTCCAGAATCCAGGAAAAAGAGACCATTGGTCTGTTCCTGGTGCCACTGGCTCTGGGGTCAATTGCAAAACTACTAATGTCAGAGAGGGAAAGGACATGGGAGACAGGACAGGGTCCTTCTCTAACTTTCCAACAGGATACACACAGACATTTCCCTGATAGGCCATTTTGTCCCTGAAAACTGTAGTTTTAATTAGTCTGAAATTATTCCCAAGTTTAAACTGAATTTTACACTTCACAGTTGAGCCAGAAATTTCGTATGTACAGACATAAAGAAAGAAAGAAGAAAAAAAAAGTAATACTTTAGGTATCAATATTGAAAACACAAGCTACTGATTCACTGAGCTAGAGAAAGAATACTTCTCAGTGGGAGATTGGAGTCCTAGTTCTTGAAAAACTCATCCCTGCTTTTATTAAAAATGCCTTCTTTCTCCCATATCCTAGATTCAGACTGAGCAGCTATTCACTTTTAAATCTTCTTATAGACTACCAATTGTTTATGATATCTCTACTTATATTAATCTGAAGGGAGATTGTAAGACCTCCTTATGGTAACTGACAAAGTGGTGTCTTATCAGCATAACCAGCCACCAGCAACAGAACTTGACCCAAGTCACTGCTATTGTGTGAAGCAAAATTTTTGGTACAGCTATCGCTTTTGGTTCTTCCCCAGGAGCACAGTACACAGGTGTGCTTTCACACACATTAAAAAAAAAAATCAATGTGAATATTTTGTTGATATGCTAAATCACAAGGTCCATGCAGTTTATTATTGCATTAATTGCTATAAGAATGTAGGGAGTGTTTGCATTTGAGACTATATCTAAAAACGCACTAGCAAACAATATATCACATGAGGCATTTAATAATGTACCCCCTTGCTATTACTTTAGCAAGGCTTTGGAAAGCCCATCTACTTGGTGTCATTCCAAAATGATGACATACAAAGCCACATTCATCCATGTAAGTTGGGACTTTATTGCCATGTCCTTTTATTCAACATTTCCTTGCCATTTTTAAATCACGAATCTCTGAGCAAAAGCTATGTGACAAGCATTTTGAAATGCAATGCAAAGGCCAGGAAAGTCTTCATCTTGAGCTGGCTTCTAGGGGTAGATGCACTGAAAGTCAGATTTCATAGAGACAAGGCGTCTGCTTATACTTTGATCTTTTCATACTTGGAACTGTGCCTCATTTTAAACTTAACCTCGTTAATTAACCTTGGAAGGGGTGAAAACTCTCAGGGGCTAAGCAAGAAGGCAGGGATTTGAGCAGAGACTGTGCTGGATATGCTGGACAAGATCTAGGCATGAAACAGAATTTATAAAAAGATAAACAGATTTTAAAAAATTTAAAAGGGTGAGGTTTGGAAAGAACAGTTGATGAAAGGGGTGAAACCTTTGAAACTCAGTGCAATTTTTGTGACATAGTTTCTGGGCTGTAGACAGCTGAGAGTTCTCCTTTGAGCTCGTGCAAGGAGAGCTGCAGTGCCTAGTGCCAGACAAGGAGGGGAACAGAACCCACTGCAAGAGGCCCCCAAGAGATGCTGACAGCATTGCACCCAGCAGTGCCATGCTGAGCTTCATCCTGCAGAAGGATTAGCTCCAGAGGAAGTTGAGAGGAATCATTCCAGCACTTGACCTTATGTTACACCCCCAGCATGGCCAGGATAGAGGAGGGTTTTATGTTGTATGCTCTGCTGCTGACTCACAGGGGTGATCTGCTGTCCCATGGGTGCTGTGTGCCAGGCTGGATACACAGGAACTGCACAGTACCAGATCAGCATTTAAAAAATTCAGTAAAGCAAACACTGACAGATCAGGCTTATTTTTACATCTTAAGCTGTCTCCAAACAAACAGCAATAGCAGGAAGCTAGGGGGATTTGCATTTCCTATGCTAGGTTCTCTCCTCTCCTTCCAGCACAGTATTTTACATGTGGGGATGACAGACCTTAACTCCTGTGCCAGCCCTGGGTAGAACAGCAACACGAGCACACATTTCCATAGGAGAGTCATGAAACATCCAAATGAGCTGAAATGTCACTGGCCAGAAAGCTGGGAGCCCCGTGCACAGAAATGAAGAAACACCTTTTCTTTTTCACCCAAACAGGAAAACATTTAATTCTGAGATAGCCCAGATTGGCTGGACAGTTTGTCACTCCTCTGCCTGCAGCCCATGTAGCCTTAAACCATTATTGTACCAATGACCTCACCCTACCATCACAGTCTCCTGGTAAGACCACCATCAAGAGCCATATCCATGTTTGGGCTGGTGACAACAACTGATGAAACAGGACAAGTGGCAAAACTGCCTATGGGAGAAGTAATTGTTTTTCCTAACTGGGCACCATCCTGCTTGCCTTCCTCCTGCTTGTTGCCCTCTACCAATGCACAGAGCGTGTGTAACTAACAGAAGCTGGAGGCCACTGAGCAACAGGAAAGCTATGACATAGTCATGGAAGCATGGTGGGATGACTCTCATGGCTGGAGAGATGCAGTAGGTGGCTACAAGCTCTTCAGAAGGGACAGGGGAGCAAGGACAGGCAGTGGGGTTACTCTGTATTTCAGGGAGTGTTTTGGCTGTAGAGCACTCAAGGACAATGATGATGGGTAGGAATCAAGGGAAAGGCTAGCAAGGCAGATACGCTGGTGGGGGTTGTTATGGACCATCCACCCAGGGTGAAGAGGAAGATGAGCTATTCTGTAAGTGCCTGGCTGATGTTTCACATTGACAGCCCTCCTTCTTGTGGGAGGCTTGGACTTGCCAGATATCTGCTGGAAACTTACAGGAGACAGGAGGGGGTCTAGGAAATTCCTGGAGAGTGTGAAAGAGAACTTCCTGGCACAGCTGGTAAGTGAGCCTACCTGGGGAGGTGACCCACTAGACCTTGAAGCTGGATATCAGGAAGAATTTCTTCGCAGCAAGGGTTGTTAAATGTTGGAATGGGCTGCCGAGGGAGGTGGTGGAGTCACCATTCCTGGAGGTATTCAAGAAACCACCGGTTGGGGCAGTCAATGTCACGGTCTACTTGATAGTGTGGTGTTCAGTCAAAGGTTGGATTCAGTGATTTCAGACATCTGTTCTAAATTATTCTGTGATACCAAAAACTGCCTCCTTGTCACTCTTGCCCTCCAGGAACTGCACATGCCCAATAAAATCCCAAGGTGCCATTCCTATTTCCCAGCCCTGCGCAAGAGATGTAGCCAGCTGGCTCGTTTTCTGAGCTCCTGACGGCAATTGCAGAGTGGAGGGAGGCACAGCCTGTGCTGCAAAAGCAAGGACATGTTTCATACACTGCTCACCCACAGCTTTGCCCTATGGCTCATGTCCAGCCACTCACCAAGGTCCAGCTCTCTTCCAGAGAAAAGGCAGTGTTGAGACCCTTCACAGAGCCTTGATGTCTTGAAAATATTGGTATGGGTAGGGATGCCAAGGGATGCTTGAATTTGGCACATCCCCTGATCAAGTACTGCCAAGAATGCTTCTAAGGTCTTCCTGCTGGCAATTAAAGCTGTTAATTCACACAAAGGAGCTACCTGTGGAAATATGGCATAAAGCCCATCTTTTCTTGAAAGCAAATCTGCTGCCTAGCAAGGGTCTTCTTGGCAAAAGCAGATATTGTTGACACATAGGAAATTAAGCCAGGCTTGGATTTAAGTGGGTTTTTTTCCTCTCCTTTTCTATAAGTAATAGTAATAATATTTTAAGTATACACATTCATTTGGAAAGTTTTAAGCTTAACACGCACTACCCAGCACTCTGAGATCTCCAGGTCTGGGTATTCAGGACTGAGTCAGGCCATATGTACAGTGTTGACATGGATCCCTGCACTATAATGTACCAGGTGACTGCTTAGAGCACTAAGAAGGCAAAGGGAATGATTTGTTTTAGTTGCTGGTGGGCTTGTTCCTGAGCTTGCCTAGCACTTTTGAAACGAGATGAATCTCGCAGACCCACTTGCATTGAAGGCAACAGTGATTATGTGTTCCCTCATTTATTGCCAGGAAGCATCTGAATAACAAACACGTAGAAAGTATGCATGAAAAAGCAAATACAGCATTAAAAGCTATCAGCTTATTACTTGAGAATGGACAATAGGATATCCAGTCGCAATAACGTCCAATAATAACATAAAGCTGAGGTCAAGATTTTTGGATCTCGGCTTTATTGGCATTTGTCCCTGCAAGGAAGAAGGGGGAAAAAAATGTTAAGTGAGGTTCCCACAGACTTTAAAAAGCAGAAACATCTGTTGCTGTTATGAGCAGCTCGGATGCTGAGTTCAGCAGGAGAAAGTCCAGCAGTTAGGCCAGGTCTCTGCTTACCACCCCATGCCTCTGTGCTCAATGGGAAATGATCAGAGACTGTTTCAAGGGACATATCAATAATTCAAAACAGCCCAAACTAGCATAAACAAATAAGAATTAGTGCTCTCTTATTTCTCCCAGCACGACTGGAAGATGTTACTGATGCCTTAAATGTGCAGTCTCAAGCACTGTTGTCAGAGCTGTCCCCAGCTGATGAGTTGCTCCACATTGTGCATCTATTTCATTTTTTTAACAAACAAGTTTGAGCTGAAACACTGAGTAGAAATTCTGAAGAAGTGAGTCTTGTTCTCAGGAATACAGTCTTCTCTGGGGCTGGTGGAAATGGCAAGTTCTTATGGACTCAGCTTTTCTGTTGGAGAAATTAACCCCCATTTCAATGATCCATTATTTGCTCTTTCTAAACAGATCTTCATATCTTGGGTTTACTATATTCAGCTTACATAATAAACGTATCTTCTAACATCAGATGACATGCAAATGTCAGAGATGCTGTTTTGATAGTGCACTGATACAAACTGTGCTGTATGAAACTCCTTAATCAGAACCTCTTTTCTAAACAAAACCTTTTGGCAAACTTCTCTCAGCGTTTGCCCAGCAAGTAGCACGGGTAAATATTCACAGAGACAACACTGCTTCTACTTGGAAGACATCAAACTGCATGAAGGCTGTAGAGACAATGAGTACTGAAGGAAAATGCTGATGACTTGGCATTTTGTACTGCCTAATCTCTTAAATATTGCATGTGGAAGCCCCACAGAAGTAAAGTCCTGTCAAAGGAAAGAACTTCTGTATGCCAGATTCCTATGTAAAAACTTCTGTATGCCAGATTTCCAAACACAGTGCTTTATTTTGCTTTACTTTCTTACATAAAAAAACCTTCCAGTGCTGTGCACAGCTCAAAAGCAAAGGGAAATGAAGTCAAGACCTCTGGACTTGAAGGAGTGAATCTTGGCCCTGCTTTCTCTTCACTCATGTGCTGGCATTGACCTGGAGATCTGCCTCCTTGCAACTGCCAGCACAAAGAAACCCTTGCCCAATTTCCAGGGAGAAGGGACTTATGAGACTGGAAGAAGCGGGGTTTAAAGGAGCACAGTGTTTGGAGCACAGATTTATTCCTTAATTTAGTTATTGATGTTATGGAAATATACTAGGCTGTAAGCAGACAGATTTTTTGTTTTACTAACACATTGAAGGAATGGACTTAAGAATACAATGACCTGCAGTTTAGATTTGTGCCATAACATTTGTGAGGACATAGGGTTAAAGACAAATATTCCAAGAAATAGAGCTACCAGATATGTAGTTTGACGGTTGGACACGTATTTCTTTTGGCAACAGTGACATTGTAAGAAAAAACCTTTTTCCTCCTTCGTTCCCAAACCACCCTCACTTTTTGTTATGGTTGTTGTTGTTGTTTAAGAGCCCTTTGCATGAGCATCAGGTCAAACACATCACCACATGCAGCACCTGGCATGGTAAAACACAGCATATCTGAGGACATCAGACACCAGAACTGAGGAGGCAAGAGAAGGCAAGGGCTGGTTCAGCCATTGCTGTAGAAACCCCAAGTTTATAAAAATTGGTTGGGACTTCATTTTTAGGTCTTTTCCAGAAAGTGAGTTCCATGTTATACTGGGTCTGAGATAATTCAAAGAAAACATGTCCTATGCCTGCCTACAGACCTCGCCTCCTGACAGCATCATCTCTTGCAGTACCTTCCACCTCCACCTGGTCCAAGGATGAAGATAGGATATTTTAATTTTTGCAGAGCAGCTGCAAAGACAGCAACTCCAAGAGAGCAGCCCACCTGCACTCCTGTGCTCAGCACTGTTTGACAACTCTGTCTTTGCACAGCTTTGAAAGCAAATGAAGAATCACAGGCTCTGCCAAGTGGTCTGGAGGCACTTATGTTCACACATCTTGGGACTAGCCCTCTCTGAAGCAGATTGACATGTTGATTTCTGAGCAGTTGCTTTCCCTTGGGAAACATATGATATTCCACTTGCTCTAAACCCGCTGGCTGGGGTAGTTTGGAGTGGGAAGAGAAAGAGGGATAAAAAGGAGGGTCACTTAAGCATCTGAATTATGTCAAGGCTGCGTAATAGCCCACCAGTATGCTGTTTTTACTGTAAGTTAGGGTTAGACATTGCATGCATGCCTTGGGGGACATCACCAGCCGGGCAAGGGAGGGGATTGTCCCACTCTGCTCTGCACTGGGGTGGCCTCACCTCGAGTGCTGGGGGCAGTTTTGGGTGCCACAACATAAAAAGGTATTAACCTGTAAGACAGTGTCCAAAGGAGGGCCATAAGGATGGTGAAGAGCCTGGAGGGGAAGCCATGTGAGGAGTGGCTGAGGTCATTTGGTCTGTTCAGCCAGGAGGAGACTGAGGGACACGTCACTGTGGCCTTCAACACCTTCACAAGGGGAAGCAAAGGAGCAGACACTGATCTCTGCTCTGTGGTGACCAGTGACAGGACCCAAGGGAATGGTCTGAAGTTGTGTCAGGGGAGGTTTAGGCTGGGTATCAGCAAAAGGTTTTTCCACCCAGGAGGGTGGCTGGGCACTGGAACAGGCTCCCCAGGGAAGTGGTCACAGCACCAGCTCAGCAGAGTTCAAGAAATGTTTGGGCAATGCTCTCAGGCACATGGTGAGACTCTTGGGGTGTCCTGTGCAGGGCCAGGACAGCCCCAAAATGAACAATCTAAACATCCTTTGACACAGCTTCATGTTGTAAATGTAGCTTTTTCTTTACACATATGTGGCAATCCTGGAATAGAATTGACTAAGAAATGGGAAGTCACTGCCTAGAGATCTCAGCTCAATGTCAATGCAAGGTTCTCAGAAAACAACTCTATTCTAGGAAAAAACTTCAGAGACTGAAGTGGAAGGCAAAATTCTCCCACCCTTTCCCCAGCTCCCACTGCACCAGGGAGCCTTGCCTTGTCCAAAATTAGCAACACACAAAGTCAGAAGTCCTGGATAAGTTTAGATTCTTTACTTGATGTGATACAGATAAACTAACAATGGCTTCTTCTGAGAGGGTCTCTGCAACCTGATCAATATAGTATCTTCTGTTCATTCCCTCTCCATGGGGAATGGAGACATGAAGGAGTAGGATACTTCCACCTTGTTCATCACTACATGGACAACAGAGACACTCATCAGCTACTGTAGCCTCCTTTACAGATGCAAGTGAATTTTGCCAAACAAGAAGAAAAAAATCCCACAAAAACCAAACAAAAAATGAAAGAAAAACAAAACAAAAAATGAAAACAAAACCAAAAGACCCAAAGAAAACCAAAAACCCCAAACAACTAAGAAGAAACAAACAAGGAAGAACAACAAAAGTGACATCTTAACTGTTTATGAGTTGATCATATGAGGAACCATTGCAGTCAAACTGTTAAACTGAAGACTGCAGATTAATCAGTTATAGATCTAAGGGATGAAATTTAAGGAACTTCCCAGAATGGTCTCCCTCAGTGCTTCCAACTTCCACAGTTTCTTATTCAGCTTATCAGATTTAGTGTTTCTCAAAGTCCCACCTCCTGAAGGCAAATTATCTGAAATGAGAAGAGCAGGATGAAATGCTCTAAGATATTCCATCTGTTTTAATGTCAGAGAGATACAAGATACTGTGATCTGACCACTACCAGATGGGAACTCTCTCAAAAAAGTTTTTTTTTCCAGTAGGAAATGCTGACTTGTTAAAATTTAAACCCATCAAAAAACTCTAACAGTTTTGACAAAAGTTCTCAGATCCAGATTGGAATCATTGGTCATTACATAAAAGGGATTCCAGAAGCAAGTAATTTGGAAAAATTACTGTAAGGCATGCATCTGTGGGTACAAGTTTACACAACCAATAAGACCAAGATCCACCAGCACGTGTCATTTACTTGAGTTGATAAAAAAGCAAAGGAAGAACTCTAGCCCGTTCATCTTTCTGGGTTGGGGCTATTTTTCCATGTCAGGCTTTGGCCTGAGGCTAGCAGATAATGTTTATTTTTGAGCAATACCTAACACACTGGGGCTGTGACTGGAACTCAACAGAAAAATAAAGTGATCATGAGCATTTTTACGTAACTAGTTTCACTTTAAAATACCTCACTTCTCTGATTTCCCTCCTTGACTTCCTCTAAAGTTTACCCACTGCCAAAACTTCTTATTTCTGGCAAGTGTCAAAGCGTTTTCCAGGTATGTTGATATACCAGTTGTGTTCCATTTTGAATTCCTCTAGTTGTTTCAATATAGATAACTCCCACTTGATCTAGGCCTCTTTCTTTAGCTAATTTTTGCCCCTATGAAAAGGCGTATCCTGGCTTTCTCTGTCAGAACAAAGGTCACTGAAAGAGAGGGAGAGAAACCAAAAAAGAAAAAGAAAAAAAGGCACTTCACAGAAATTAGTCACCTTCTAACATTTAAGATGTACAGCCTTGCCAAGCCAGAAAATGAACAAAAGATTAGAGTACAGGTCAGAAGACAGAAAAGGGATATTCCTTCCTCTCTTGATGCTATATTTTCTAACACCATTATGATTCAGTGGTGTTAATATTTGCTGGTTAGCAGAATCACTCAGAACAGTAGTCTTGCAGGAATGTGTTAAAAAATCATTCTTAGAAGTTCTATAATTTGCCAGATACAGGGAAGAGAGATGTTACTACAGTAGAAAGTAGTGTTGAGCATCCCATTCCTGAACAGACCATAATTATTATTTGTGTGACGGTTGGTATCTCAGAGGTGGAAGTAGTCATTTTGGTGAAAAAAATTCTCTTTTAAGTCCCAACTTGCCAAAGAAGTCCTCAACCAAAACCAACACTACATATGAACACCGCTGGGAGCACATAGACTCCCACTATGATGCCATCAGCAGCAGTCATCATTTTTATAACTCTGGTGTCCAGACCGCTTGCAGGACACACAAGGTCTAGCATCAATTTAAATGGCACCAGCATTATTATCCTGTCAAGTATTGCTTAGAAAATCCATGTAAAAAACATGACGTAATGACTGGGACATAGGCTGAAATTTGAAAATTCGGCAGGTAGTCAAAATGGCATCAAGAAAACAAGAATTACCTTTTTTTGTGTGTGTGTGTGCTGAAAGGATCAGGACAAAAAAAAGGTGGCTCTCTCTCTCTCATCATCTTTTAGTCTACAGTTATGCCTTTTTGGCCAGCTGAAATAAGTAATAATGTCATATTTGGGCTGAACAGTCATGAGGAAACCTCAGAGAATAGAAAGAGCTGGTACCAAGGAATACAACCAGGAATACTTGGGTGTAGAAAGTCTTAGGAATTTTTGTGGAAGTGGAAAGAAGGAGGCTAAAAGTAAAATAGACATGCAGTCATAGTTTTATGAAATCAGTACAGAAATTGCTCTTCTCTCACTGCCCCAAAAAAGGAATATTTTCTCTGTACTGGCATACAGATCCCTAGAAGATCTTTATTCACTGAGCAGACTTCAAGCACACAACACACACATAGCTGCAATCCCACAGTCATACCAGCATTTTAAATTCACAGCACCTAGTATAAGACTATATAAGACTACTTAAAATAAGCCCCAAGACAGTCAAAGGCACACAGCTGCCATGGGAGTGCTCTTGCAAGCAAGTAAGAGTGATCTCATTTCATTCCCATGAATTTGATTTTTACATGACATACACACATATACATTCATAACTCTGAAGAGTTTCATATTGATTTCTTGTTTTAAACAAATTTATTCTGCACTCATATAGTACAATGGCTACTGTGTTTTTTCAAGATATTGTAAAATCAGCATCAGCTATATTAATCTGTAACACACGTTATGCAGCTTGTCACTGATAAATCAGACATTAGAATCAAACATTTTGCTCACATAAATGTGGCAATTACTGCCATGGAGATGGCAGATATTGTGAAGGAGGCAGATGTCACTCATTACACTCACTTCCTTTCACAGAGCTGCATTATTGGTTTGTATGCTGCAGACAAGTTTGGCAACATTTCTCAGTCAATGTGGTTTGCCCATGCACAAAAAACTGGGGAAAATTTGTTATTGCAGATTATCTCATTATGTAGATCTTTAACATCAGAACAAAAATAACTCCTAGGCTAGAACTGCTATTCCATATGGGAAAGATTTCTCAATACAAATCCACTACAATTTTCCCTTCTTGCTGCCTTGGCTTTGTACTTATTTGAGGCACTAAGCTTGATCCATGCCCAAGCTGTGGAGCAGTCCCAAATGATGGAATCGAAACTAACTCTCTCCCCTTGAATTTAAGAAAGGTGCAGAGATCATTTAAGAAGTTATATTATGAACAACTACCCTAACCTTGATGTAGCTGGACCAAATCACAACAAGAACTCTCCATCTGCAATTGATTGTGGTTGCAATGACCATCAAATCAACATCAAAGTGCTCATCAGTGACTGCAAGTCAATCTTTGACTCTTATACCCCAACAGAAATTAATAACAATGATATTTTAAAAAGGTCAACAATAATTGGAGGAGGGAATAGCAAAGTCTGGCTTTTGGCAGTGTAGAAGTTAATCCCTCCTACAGCTGCAGGTATGTAATTTATCATCATGAGAATGTGATGAGGAAATGATGAGGAATGAGGTATTCTTCTTCAGAGGTGTAAATTAGAAAAAAGGATGAAATGACCCAACCAGGGACACACAAAGGCTCTTTGGCAGATGAAGGTATTGAATATATTTTCAGCCCTTATGCAGGACTATAAAATTATTTCAGGATAAGAAGCAACATTGTAAAGACTCAAAACATCTCAGAGTTTTTGAGAACCTTTTCATATCACAAAAATTCTTAAGAATTTTGATCATTCTATGTAGAGTTGGTTTGCATTTGATACTCCTAAGATCTAAGATCTAAGTAAGTGAGATCTAAGATTTAAGCAAGATCTAAGTAAGTAAGATCTAAGATCTAAGTAAGAGCTAAGATCTAAGTACGATCTAAGATCTCGACTTGTTGAACAGGTGTTGAAGAGCAGATATTTGACACAAAGGGAGTTATCTATAGGTATGGAACAGAAAAAAGTTACATCTTTTCACTGAAAAGGCACATTGCAGAGGGCTGAAAATGCTACATCACATAACAAAAAGACACCTTACTCCCCCCATCGGTTGCTTTGTGGCTTTTTTCTTTTTCTTTTTCTTTTTTTTTCTTTCTTTTTCTTTTTTTTCTTTCTTTTTCTTTTTTAATGGTAATTCAGGTTTAAACCAAACACCAGCTTTTTTGTTTACGTCTTAATTGGAAAACAAAAATATCACAATTATACAGTCATGCTTTTTTTAATTGCAAAGTGGTGAAAGGCCTTGTGAAAGACAAAGTGGGAACTTAGTGTCTCTGGTAGCTCCAGTTCTCCCATTCAGGGGACTCATATCTTAAGTTCAGACTCCCCACTGTGAGCAAGAGTACAGGGCAGGGCATGCTCAAGGAGCACCCACGATATCTTCAAGGCAAAGGTTCGCTTTCAGTCACTCCTATCTACAAAATAGCAAAAATCTGTTTGCATGTTATGCAAAATAAGGTATGGGCATCAGTGTCTGGGGATGTGTGTCTGCAACACATCCCACTAAGACAACATCCACTAAGTTATTCAGATGAATATTTAGAATATCCATCAGGTGGATGAGAAAACTACCAGTGTCTGTCTCTCAGTGTGCAGTAAAACCCTCCCTGTCTTTCTGAAGCCTGGATGATTTGTCGCCACGTCCTGACACACAGGAAGCAGCTTACATGACAGCTTCCACAGCTCTCTCTTTCACTGGTGAACAGACACATCTGTAAGCTGCTGGTTAACTAAGAGGTCAGCGCCTCTGCGTTCCAGATGTGCATTTAGAAACACAGCCTGACCTGCCAGCCCAGGCTCTGTAAGTGTCTGATACAGAGGCTTTTGGAAGCTTTTCACTGTGCTTCTGAAAGCATGAGAAGACAGTGTGGGAACTACTCAGAAACTCAGATTTATTACAACTTGATATCCTCCAGTCAGAGAGTATCCTCTAGAAAACACACATGTTCCTCTCTTGCATTCACCAAGGTCTCCTACATAAGTAGAAAAGACAGGGCATCCCAATCTGCTTTCTAATGAAGCAACAATCTTTTTGTGTTACCACAAATGTATCGTATAATTGAATTCCCTGTCGTGATTTCTTGAAAAGATTACAGCAACACCAAGAAAAAAGCATGGGTCATTAAATTCCACACATTTATTCACAAACCACAAGACCATCTTTCTCTCTTTCTGGGACACAAGCTCTGATGTAGGCTAAGGCTATCTTCTAGATACCACATTTTTTTTTGTCCTCACCAACAACCCTCTACAGAAGCAGAAAAAGGAATATAAGACACAAATGAAGAACACATGTCAAAAAAAAAATAAAGAAAAGGAGACCATAACAGTCATTCCTATCATCCATCTACCAGTTCAATGAATGACCCAAGATCAACCTCCTGAAATAGCCACACAACAGCACACAAAATGTTCCCCCTGCAAAAATGTGCTTCAAATGAAAACATGCGGTGGAAGAGTCATTAAACCTGAATAAACTGACCCAGAGTTCAATAAACAAGCTTTAAGACATTGGTGATAAGAAGTGAAAACATGCAGTACAAACACGAATATCACTGCACAGCAAAATGCCTGAGCTATATGTACACAGCCCCTCAGTACACAGAAACACAGCAACTATTCTTCCAAATATTTGCTGTTTATTCCCACTTATCTCATGTTCAGGTACAATACACTTATGTCATAGGGATAGTCTGACACATACATTTAGTATTTGGCATGTTTCTGATTATACAAAGACTTTGATTACAGATCTACACTGCTGCACTCTAGTCAAGGCCTCTCATTAACTCCTCTTGGTATTAATCAGTGCTGAACGTCCTCAAGTAGAGACAAATACAGCGCATTTCCAATTTTTATCTCCTGGGGGATATAAAAGTATTCACAGCAGCTGCTTTCTAGTAGGTCTAACAGTTGAGATCATACAGCAGTGTCCGGAGTTCAGGCTCTGAATGGACATAGCCGCAGAGAGAGGCACCAGGGCACAGGAACACGAACCAGAGATTAATGGCAGAGCTAAGACAGAGCATTTCCAGGGAGACCTGGGTGTTAGAGGTCCCCATTAAGGCCTACATTAAGTTCTACATTTTTAACCCCTTTCTGTTTTTCCTTTGTCATCCAGTGCTCCTTACAGAGTTATTTTCTTTTATTTTCAGATGGGAAAGAGGTCCTGAAGGATGAGCCAGGCAAGACTGCAAGAACAGGGGATCTTTCTGCTCCAAAGCACATGCATGAGTTGAATAACACAGCATGCACTTACACCTCCTGCTGTTAATCTGCGACCACAAAAATTAGTGAGTAGGGTCTTGCACAGCTCAGCCCATTCCCAAGCAATATTTCCTATTCATTTAAGAAATTGAATTCATTCAGTAAGGCTGATAGTCACAGGGAGAGATGAGAAACATCAGTTCAGACTCTCCTTTGCAGGTTTTTGCAGTGGGGCTGTACCTGTGGCCTTGAAGAGCAAGGGGGAAGAGGGTGCAGAATGCCATACCCTGTACCTCAGACGGTCAGTACTGCATGTTATGGCCAGAGAACAATGGTTGTACAGTTTGGTTGTCTTGATGCTCCCTCAAATGACTTGATGCAGCAATGTCCCATCAGTCAAGGGTGTGCAATTGAGCTTCATTCTGTTGTACAAAGTGAACCCTGAGAGACCCCTCCGGGGCTGAATTTGAAATCTCTCATTTTTGTAAATCTCAATCTCCCCACAGTGACTGGGGACAATTTCTGCCCCAAAGGACAGAATCCAGTACATATCAAGAGTCTCTTAGGCAGCACCACAACATCAAGACATCTTGAGAAGCAGAAGTTGACATCACTGACATGATGGTGATTGTCATGGGAAGAAAGAGTCTCACAGGGAGATGACAGGGGAAACACTTTTTTCTGCAGGAATATCAGTTCCCTAATCCACCTGCACAGCATCTAGATATTATTCCTGTGTTAGTCTAAATGTGATTTGACTGGGTTTGAGTAGCTCAATGTCCCATTCAACACATGCCTTTCCAGAGACCAAGACAGAGGCAAGCACCGTCTTAGGAGGGTTTCTGTTACATCTGTTGCACAGCTTTCACACTAAGGGTCTCCACACTCTCCCACTGCTTTTCCCTTTACTTCTGAGGATCTTTAATGCTTCCATTTCCTGATTTATGCCCAACTCGAGCAGCTGCTCTGTGGCTGCCTCCTGGCAGAGCACATGATGGGCTGCGTGCCCCGCGGAGCCCAGCCCAGTATCAGCTGCCACCCCTCTCCAGTCTCGCTTCCTGTCTGATACCTCACAAGGTGAAGTCCTGTGACTTCAGGTTTTTTTCTTCCTTCTCCTCCCTCCAGGTGCATATTTTTGCATTGTATTTTATTGCTTTCCCGGGCTCTACCCACCAGCACCAGTTGTCCTATACAGTAAGAAAGCCAGGAGTACTGCATTTCCTGCAAAAAACAGGAGAACCCTTAGCCCTCCCCCTGCTCCCTAGCTGATCGTCAGCAACCTTGAAGAGGTCGGGATGCACTTTTTTTCCCTCTTTCTTGCAGTAACAGCACCACCTTTTGGTTCCCGGCGTAATGCTGTGATTTCACGTCAGCAGCACAGCAATGCCTCTGCAGAACGCTGACGTATCCCCCCAAAAAACCTTGTGTGCCTTAACTGTGCTCATATTTCATCTGTAGTAACCGTTGCCTGGAGAAGAGAGGATCCTACAAACCACTGGAGTGAGGAGTCATCCCGTCATCCAACGACACACCACCTGACTACTTCTTCTCCTAACTCAATGGCTTTCAGATAAGATAATTAGTTAGCAAGGAATTCAATCTCCACCCAGCTCTGACCTCCACAAAGCAGGTAGTAGCACGGCTCACAGCACACAGACCTTTTCACCTCTGAATGTGGATAACCATACCAATCCTTTACCCTTTCCAAACCGGCCTCCAAACACGAACTAATCAAATGCAAAGGAACAGTGCTTATAAACCCAACTCCTGGAAACAATCAAGACAGAGTTGCCTGTCTGGGGCTTGTGGTGCACCTTGGAGATGAAGAAATACTGGGAAGTTTGAGGGAGCAAGTCAGTAAGAATCTGACGTGCTAGAAGGGAAATGACAACACATATGTATTTAAAATAAAGGCTCATATTCAATGTTCAGTCAATGTTCATTCAATGTTCAGTGAAGAAGGGTCTGAAACCCTGGGTGTTCACTTCCTTTAGTGGTGACATCAGTCCTACAGCTACAGCACAAAAACTGCCATGGTTTGAAGTAACTGCTCTAGCACAGTCTTCAGCCACCCACCAAATTCCCCTTTCCCTTCCTGTGCTGATAAATCAATCTGACTGTATTGATTCCCACCAGCTGGGCTCTGATCCTCCTGTTTGCCTTCAGAGCTAGCAACAGCAGAAGAGGTGAGGCTCTCCTAATCAGGGGTAAAGCAGAACAGATGCACCTCTTTAACAGTGTAAATTCAAACCAGTTCCAGAATGGAAAGTGTTTTGCTCAGAATTCAGCCGATTCTGCTTTATTTCGGGGATTCACCTTTCCTTTACACTCTCTTGTAAATCCCATCCCACAGCCCCAATGCCTGTGACACCAGAACTAAACCACTTTTTAAAATCAATAAATAAACACACCTGCAGCTGTCTGATGATGCAGAACAGGTTACTGCTGTCCCTGAACTCTAAGAAGAAAAACAGTTATAGGTTGACTCATGTTTTCTTGGACTATGACTGTGTGTCTTGATCTCTGCTGTGGTATAAAGGGAAGTAGTCAGTCATATTTAAAGATATACTCACAACTATCTACATTCTGATTTATAATGTGCTCCAGTATCTTTGAATTACATTTAGTATTTTGAATCAAATTAATATTCATTTGCAAGACTTTTCAAAATCAAAGCATAACTATCCAGTAATTTTCCTTAACTACTTCTCATTCACCTATTAATGATTCTAATATGCATTATTTTGTGTTACTTTTCTCTGATTAAGCTGAGGATCCTGATTCCACTGTAGTAACATTAAAGATAAAGCACCAGGGAATGCAGACACCATCATAAACTTGATGTCTCTATTGCCTGGGTTAAAATGCTATCAGTCTCAACAAAACTGGTATAAGAGTAGATAAAATGTCTTGTACGCTTTTATCTTCCCAATTCATCTGTTCCAATGCATCTCTCAGTGGTTTTTCAGGGTCATAGTTTGACTAATCAACAGCCATCTCTGGAACAAAAACTTGGCTGAAATGAGCATATTAGCCTTCCTGTGAGTGTATCTAATCTGAATCCAAATGAAAAACAAATATTCAAAGACTGGAACAATGTTTGTCTGTTAAAACAATCCAGATGACCACAACATAGGAAGGAAACAGCGAAGAGTTCAGGTATACACAATAAAGTTGGCACAGCTTTTTTCATGGTCTCTCCCACCTACATAGCTGTACCTGGACAGGAAATTTCTAAATATCCTGCACTGCTAAACAGCACCTCCTGAAGAAAAAAACAGAGCTTTTGTAAAGGCCATTGCTAATTGTTGTCAAAAGTTTTCCTTTTGCTTCACTTGCATCCTGATCTCAAACTCCTTGAGCTCATAGAAAGAGTCACATAGCTACTTTAGGCTTTCATATGGATGCAAATCCTACTTTTCTAATGGGGTTGCTATTAAAAAAAAAGGGGGAGCAAATGAATTTGTCCTTTGTTTAGGCACCTAATGAAGGATTTGAGTCCTGATCGTAGAACCACAGAATGGTTGAAAGGAACCTCAAATATCATCTGGTTCCAACCACACTGCTATGGACAGGGACAACTTTCAGCAGACCAGGTTGCTCAGAGGCCCATCCAACTTGGCCCCAGGGATGGGGCATCCACAGCTTCTCTGACAAACATAATCTATATTGGACTTCAGACCAGCTGGTCTTGTTCTGGGAGAGGGGAAGTTCTTCATAAGTTTTGATCTTATTACAGTACAACCTGAAAGTACCTGGGAGTGTATTTTGCACACAAACCCATTTGAACCCATTTTGCACACAAACCCAAACAGCATTTGAAGATTTTTCTGTTGATAGCTCATTTTTGCCAGCAACCAGCAGCCTGACAACTTCTTGTGCTGACTGACCTCTTGGTTGTTCCAACTGGAGCTGGCAGAGACCATCCAGCCCCAAAGCAGTTTAATGTATTTTGTTATCTTAACTTAGTGAACAGAGTTCGCTTAAAGCAGCTCTGAAGTACAGCAGCTCTGAAATTGTTCCAATTCATCCACAACAGAAGTGAGGCTAATAAACCAACTCACTTCAAATGCCCGGGAGGTACCTTTGATAAGATACCTACTGGCACACAGTCATCAGTAGTTTGTTTTCAGCCTGCAGTGGGAAGTACAACGTGATCATGAGAAGGGAAAGCCATCCCTGAATGAAATCAGAAAACCAGCAAGGCTGATAAGGAAACCAGCAGGAAAATGTTAATACGTAAGCTAACTATCCATTTGGAGCAAACAACTCCCCTAGCAATAAGAAGTGCAAATTTACATTGTTCTTTAATTTTGTATTACGCTGCTGTTTAAGCAGTGGGAAGAAAATTAACATCTTCCCATAAGAAACTGGAAAAGTCAATCTCCCAGTGAAGAAACTGAGTTACTGCGAATGTTGGCAGTGGTCTCTCTGACCCCTGCCTTGCATGACCTGTGCTGGTGAAGTCGCTGGGGGCTTGGGCACCACCAGCAGAAATATAGCAAATAAATAAAAGCCAGGCACATTTTGACACAAGATCTCCTGTAATTTTTATTAACTGAGAGCCCCCTTTGATTTCCCTGAAAAACCCATCCAAATCCTCCTGTCTCAGACCAGCTCACACACACAGCAGAGGGAGCCAAGCTACTAGAAAATATCTCATGGCTGAGAAATGGAGACTACCATGGTCAGTTCACTGGCCTAAATCTCCAATTACTCATTATAGAAGATCCAGTGTGGTAAGGTACTCACTTCCAACCCAAATACTCACTGAATACACAGCTGATAGTCAGCAGTTCATACCCAATGCTTCTGACTGCATCTCTCTGATGCTTCCATTTTTTCAGGCATTCTTTTATTTTTAGGATTTTTTATTTTTCAGGGATTCTTAAGGATTTTTTCCTTTCACTAGCATGTTTTGTTCTATGTGTTGTATATAAATCCCAGTACTTTAAGGCACTGCAGCAACATTATAAACTTTTCCTTTCTGTGGTCACTCTAATCCAGCTCCAGATTCCCTTTATCTGGCAGCAAGCCATGGAGCTCTCCTGTGAACCTGTCCTCCTGTGGTGCTGTCCTTGACCCTATCCTAACCTTGGTCACACCTCTCAGATATTCCTGTGACAGGAATATCACATCATAATGCCATAATCACTGGTACTCACAGGGCAGGATGATTTGTGGAACAGCCTTATTACCACTACACCGTGTTGCAAAAAACTTCTGGATAGTCTTGCAGCACTGAAAAGCAATGACATGTCAGATTTCATTAAAAAACAGGAACTGTAAAGGAGTAGACTTGGGGAGGGGAAAGAATCCTTTCAGAAAAAATTCAGCATCTGTCTCAGATGGCCAAGCCAGACAATCATCCTCTCTTTGACCCTACACAGTACTTTCTAAAAAAGCCAAGTTCCCTTAAATAGTGAATATGCCTTCAGTTTCAGCTTAAGAGCCCCATGAGAACTATGAAAACACAGGAGGTATAACCCTCTTCTGTCAGCACCCTCTCTAACACGAGCAAATCTGCTGCTCTTCAGTAGGTGAGCAGAGTCATTCCTATCCAAGCCTGGCTGAATGTCCCCACCAGGAGTCAGTTGTGAAAACCAAAAAGAGGCTTTAAACCAAACAACTCAACCTGAAGAGCCACATGCTGTATTAAAGGCAGTGCACACCTTGCATAGCCCAAGTGATGCTGGCCTTGACATACTCACCTGTATAAGGACCTTCAGCCTAAAGGCCACCTACAGCAGGACAGCACCTTTGTGCCTTGTTAGTTTGGGCCCCAGAACCAACATCTGTCAGGATAAAAAAATTAACATTTTTGTACTCTCTGTCAGATTCAAGCTGCTTTTGTATCAGAATAGTTTGGGATGATGAACTTTTGCTAGCATGAAAATAGACATCCTGCTTTTTATACCTCCACCTCTTAAATTTTAATCCACAGAATCACAGAATATTAGAAAAGTTTAGATTGAAAGGAAACTTTAAAGGTTATGAGCAGAGCTATCTTCAACTCTATGAGATGGGACAAAGCCCCATCCAGCCTGACCTTGAGTGTTTCCAGGGATGGGGCATTTACCAACTCTCTGAGCAACCTGTCCTATCTAGTGTTTCACTACCCTCATTATAAAACTTCCTTTCAACAATCTGAATCTACTCTCTTTTACTTTAAAACAATTACCCCTTGTTCTATTACAACAGGTCCTAATAAAAAAATCTGTTCCTGTCTTATTTATTAAATATTAATAATTGAAAGACCACAATAAGTTCTCCCCAGAGCCTTCTCTTTCCCATGCTGAAAAATCACAGCTCTCTCAGTCACAGCAGAGGTGCTCCAACCCTCTGATCATCTTAGTAGCCTCCTCTGGGCTCACTCCAGCAGGTCCCTGTGGTTCCCGTGCTGGGAGCCCAGAGCTGGATGCAGTGCTCCAGGTGGGTCTGAGCAGAGCAGAGCAGAGGGGCAGAATCCCCTCCCTGCCCTGCTGCCCACGGGGCTCTGGGTGCAGCCCAGGACACGTTTGGCTCTCTGGGCTGTGAGTGCCATGGCCGGGGCATGTGCAGCCTCTCACCCAGCAGCACCCCCAAGCCCTTCTGGGCAGGACTGCTCTGGGGCTGTTCATGCCCAGCCTGGGCTGCTACTGGGGGTTGCCCTGACCCTGGTGCAGCAGCAGCACTTGGCCTTCAAACTCATGATTTTTCTCATGGATTTCTCCTCAAGCTTGTCTGGGTCTCTCTGGATGGCATCCTGTCCTTCAGGTGTGTCAAACCACCTCAGCTTGATGTCACCTGCAAACTTGCTGAGGGTGCACTTGATCTCACTGACTGTGTCACAGATGAGTAGTCCTGGTCCCAGTACAGACCCCTAAGGGTGATGAGTGATGAGGGAACACCTGTCATTGACCTCCACCTGGACATTAAGCCATTGACGAAAACACTCTGGATGCAATCATCCAGCCAATTTCTTACCCAGCAAATAGTCCATCCATCAAATCCATGCCTCTCCAATTTAAAGACAAAGATGTTATCAGGAACCATGTCAAAGGCTTCACAGAAGTCCAGTAACCCTTCCCTTGTCCGCTGATGTGGTCATTCTGTCATAGAAGGCCACTGGCTTTGTCAAGCTGGACTTGCCCTTGGTGAAGCCTTGCTGATTGTTTCAAATCACCTCTTTGTCCTTCATGTGCCTTAGAAGAGCTTCTAGGAGGATTTGTTCTGTGATATTCCCAGACAGAGATGTGAGGTTGACAGGGTGGTAGTAACCCAGTTGCTCCTTTCTATCCTTTTTAAAATGCTTGCCATAATGGTGTAATTAGGCATTTTAAACAATAAGGAGTTTTAATAATTCTTCAGCTCTAAAACACAATTCAAGTACTAAACAATGTGGTCTTGATGCAGCAGGGAAGAAACCACAGGACTTCCACAATTTATGGTCAAGGGAACTGAATCACAGAAACAGTGCAAATTTTCCTGAGAAATGTTAGCCTTGCCCTTAGATGTCCTGAGTTTGAACTCACTTTGCTATAAATACAACAAAAATGCCCCACAACCCTATTAGAGAACAGAAGTACTTGGGCTCTCAAGTCCCCAAAACAGCACAGTCATTGCAGTCATTCACTTTAAAAGACCTGTTTTCAGATTTGTACATCTGTTGTAGACGGCACACAGATGTGTCCAGTAGGTGTCATTCCTGTCTACCCTTGCTTGCTTTACTAAAGGTTAATGGCAGGCAGAGGTATCATTGCTTTCCTGTTTTGGTGAGAAAGCTATGGCATGTACAGAAATGATGTGTTTGACCTCCAGGCTGAACAAGAATGCTCAGAGTCAGTTTGATGCCCGATTGTTTCTGGATTGAACTAAAACCTTGACAGGCAGGTCCAGATTTTGCTTGAAGTCTAGTTCTGCAGGGTTTGACATTTTGAAATAACTATGACCTTGTCCTTTCCATTTCTACATATCCTCAGCCATGGTAAGCCACAGCAAACCCTCTTGGTACCTTTCCCTTCACTGCTGGGATATGAGATACACAGACTACCCACAGGAACTTCTGGTGAAAAATGTCTTACCTCTTTCCCTTGCTACAAAGAAAAGCATGAAGCACTGAAAGATAAACTTCTGCACAGAGAAGTTAGGCCATGGCTGCCAGGATTGGAGTGAACCAGCCAAAAATGGTTTCCTGTCTGTCAGATATGCCATTTCTGTATTGCACACACATCTGGAACAGGACATCAAGCACCAATCTCTACCAGCACCAGGTCAACAGCCTTGACATGCAAAATCTGGCGTGGCTCACTGAGAGCAAGCATAAGACATTTTATTAATTTCATAATTTTTTGGGTAACTTCTATTAATTGTTCCCTTTGTTTGCATTCAGGAAACTTCCATCCCACAGGACAGCGAATTAAGGAAACACATGCTTCCCCAGGGACACTTTAGAGCTGAGTCTGGCACTGGCTGCCATTGAAATCTAGAATGGGAGTCTCAGCACTGGTTGGAGATGCTGGAGCTCCAGCTAGACATGAGTCTAGCTTTGCCCTTCTGGCTGACCCGATGGTAACCTCTGCCAGAGGGACACATCAGCCGTTGCTGCTCCCTGATCCCAAGGGAGAACACAGGCAGACATGCGGGAATCAACACCCACGTGCAGGAGAACCCCTTGCTGCCTCCCACGAGGCTCGCAGATGGCGTGAAGCCCAGACACAAGATTAAATCAGCAGCAGCCGCAGAGCTGCAGCTGTGTGGGGCCAGGAGAGCTGAACCCATCTGCTTCTCGTGGGTGGCTGGGGCCAGAGCTGGGGCTTGGCTGCCACGGGGACTGTGCCAACGCACAGGTGCCAGGCATGTTCCTCCTCTCAGTCCCTGGCCTTCTTGGAACACCACAGCTGTGAAAACTTCACCCTGATGCTGTGAATTACTCAAATGAGGGCAAATGACCCCCCAAAAAAGGCCATTTTGCATCTACTGTCCTTTCTGCAGAAGTCAGAAAATTTGTCCCTGAGTGAGCTGCAAACTACAACCATACATATGAAATTTCCACTCAGCCACCTTCATAATGTTGAAGCAGAATTTGCAGCAGTGTTGCTTTCGTGCAAAATGGAACCAGTTGTCTCCAGCTCCCCACAGCTGTCCCCAGCTTCTCTACAAAGATATGGCATCAAAGCAAAAATTTCATTTGTTATCCTCCAAGAACTGAAATTATTTCTCTTACTAAAGAATATCTGACTAAAATTAATGCCCTCTTCCATGAACCCACACTAGCCATGAGTCATCATTTTAGGCTAGACAACAGGGAAGTAGCCAGAAAATGTAATTTTGATAGACTTAACCAGTTTCTCTGATCAAGAAGTATCCGTAAATACAAAATTCTACGCTAAAATCAGTTTTTGAAATTCAAACAACTAAAAGCTGCTGTTGCTCTTTTCTTGTCTTGCAGAGATAAGATGCAGCTTTTGCAAACTGCTGACTGGAATTTTTGTTTGCCTGCCTAACAGAGTATTGTGCCTTCCTCGAAACTGGAGGAATTTGTGCTACAGTGTGAGTTTTGGAAATATAATATCAAATTATCCACCAGGAAATACTTCTGTGAAGGGGCAAGCTGAATCTGAAGACCTCACACAGTCACACTGGAACGTAGTTTTCCAAGGTGGGATCCAGCCCCTCAAGTCCTGTTGCCCAGACTCCAAGAAATGTGTTAAGCTTCTGAAGGAACCTCTTGCTTTCTCATAACTGGCTTGGAGCCCCTTCTTTCAGAGCACTTTTTTTTCTCAGTAGCTGCCATTAAGTAAAAGCCTGAGTCCTGAGGCAGGCAAAACTCACCTACAGTTGATCACTGCTTTTTTAACCTGCCAGCAATGATAAGGCAAGACAAAAGATATCTGGAGAGGTCCAGGCAAAGGACAGTGCTCTTTTTCAGCAGCTCATTCAGTCACATACACTCCTGACAGCAAAGGCCTTCTTAATCAGACTGCAGTGATCTTTGATTACAGTACACAATAACTATGAAAAGGAACTGCTCAGCCCACTGTACCCAGAGGGATCTGTTAGTGTGGCTGGTCAGAGAAAACAGATTTATCACCAGTCACACAGGGCTGAACTACAAGGTGAAGAAAACCTCAGACATCAGCAGCCACGTGTAATTCAAAAAGATACCTACTATGGGAAGGCTTCAAGGTGAGGGCTGAGGTTTTTCACAAAGTTATAAATAGAAAAAATATATGTACTGGGCTTTGGGGACCTTTCAATATATGTATTTACAGAAGCATGACATAGCCAGGGTGACCCATTTCACTGTGCTTTAAAGCAGGGACTTTTCAGGATTAAGCCTTTCAGCCAGCAAGCAATGTCTGAAAATCTCATCACATAGTCCAAGAATTTCAATATTTATTTTCACCCAGACTTGAAAGACTGTGCACTTTTTTTTATTGGTTTTGAATCAGTAACTTAGGGTTTGGTTTGTAAAATGAGGGTAACTGGATACACAACTCAAGCAAAGCTGGAAAAAGGACATGAATTTTACCGGGCTGAGGGCTGCTTCAGGGGATGACTCACAGCTCTGCTGGGTGACTTCTGGCTGGCAGTGATGTGCCCACTCATGCGGAATAATAAATTAACCCCCTGCTGAAATGATGCAATACCTGTTTTCTAGGTTTTACAGACTTCATCCGAATTGTCTCCTGCAAAGCCTTCATTTTCACAGGATTTTTGTAGTGCTTGGGTTTTCGTTTCCATTACTTTTCCTTTCTGCAGAACAGGTCTGTGTCTCCATTCCAAGAACACAGAACAGCCCTTTCCTGGGAACCAGTCCGGGAAAATCTTTGATAACAGCTTCCTGCTGTTGCACTGAGCTCTGTGCATCTCCTACAAGTTTGCTTTACCAGCTGGAAGAGAGTAAAAGACCATTCAGATTTTCATATTTCTGTTACTGCTTCCATGGGCATTGACCCCAACACAAGTAAACACTTTTATCCTTTACCTTTTTAGCCCACACTTTTATCCTTTAACGTCTCCTGTACTTTTTCCTTTCACTCATTGTTTTTTCCTCCTTCATCCCGAAGCAGCTTTATAGGCTCTGGGAACTTCTAAACCACCCTACCCTACCTGCACCCTTCTTCACGGCATCTTTCATTCCTAAGTGCCCAGGCAGCATAACAATGGAGGTGCTACATGGCATATTCACGGATTTCTCAGGATTGAACTGAAAAACATCCTCGGTAAGCACCCGTTCTCCATCGCTTTTGAAGGGTGGAAAGGCATTTTGAGGGACTATGCTCAAGTTAAATAGAGACCACTTGTCTCCCTTCCTCCATCTGGAAACTATGTAAAGGTGTCTAAACAAAGGCTCTTTGGAAACTTGTTGCACCAACATCGCTGCATCAGCATTTGTCTATGCAAAGTCTGCTCGTTCGTCTGAAAATCAAGCTGTTTTCTGCCTCTTGTTAATTTCCCTTTTTAAAAATAAATTCTTCTATGTAAGCATGACTGATAATTGTTATGGTCTAGCTAGTACAAGGAAGGAGACTGATTAAATTAGCTTTACCATGCAGAAGCCAAACCACAGAATTTTAAAGCCCTTTACAAAATGCTCCTTACTTACAGTGCCTTTGCTGCCCTGTTGAACAGGTTGTTCACAGTCATGAGGGTATCTTCCTCAAACATGGGGTCAAATATGGACCACGAGTCATTTTAGGTCCTCTTCTCTTTGAGTAAACCTGAATATCAGGCTTTTCAGGCCACCTCAGTGAGCAAATAAACGAAATTTTGCCAAAAGCTGTCATCGGCAGCTCCCCCATCCTGAGGCACAGTACAAACATTTTTTTGCAGGTATCTGACAGGCCTACAATGCAAAATTATGAGGTTTTAAAAGGTAACATACAAATATGTCATCTCCCAAAAGAAAATAAAGAGAAAGGGAAAAAAACCAGAAAAAAAGTAAGGAAGGGAGAAAGAAGGAGGAAAAAAATGAAGAACAGAAGAAATCAAACTGGCTGTGTAGCGAGGTGTATTGGTTGGGAGCTCATGAAACTGCAACACAGAGTTGCAACACCACTGGGAGTTCCTGTGATTATTTCACTTTCCTGCGGCTGGTGGCAGAAGCTACCGCAGAGGGGAATCCACTTCTCTGAGCAAGCAATAGTGTTTATCACCCCACCCCTCCGGGCACGCACACAGACATACAGACACACAGACACACAGGCAGGCACACACACACACACACATACACACACACACACACACACACACACACGCGCGCGCGCGCGGAGGGGTGGGATCTCTCAGCGCAACTTCACTCCAATGCCTGTTATCCCAGAAATTCGGATGGGGATTCGAGGGATCTGCAAGCCAGCAGCAGAAGAGGAGGAGATGTTGCAAGAGGGCCAAATTACTGTGGCCATGCAGGTGGCCCACTGGAGCAGCTCTTTGAGGATACGCAGCAGTATTTTAAGTCCAGGGGAGAGCACTGGGGGAAAGGATAGTAATCAAATGATGCAAGTGTTAAACTGGGTAATTGGGTTTGTTATACTGAGGCAACAAAGGAGAAGACGATTTATCCCACCCCCTACTCATGCATTCTTGTCACAATGTCATGAGCCTGGCTCAGTTAACCAGATCTGTGGGCCAAAGATAAGAACTTAGGGAAAGGATACAATTATTTATCTGATGATTATGTCCTTCTCTGGGGTGGCCTCTCCTCCAATTTTTGCCTTCTGCACCAATAGCTTGGGATAAAAAAAAAAAACCCAACAAAAAAGCCCCCCAAAAAACCCCCAAAAACCAAACAAAAAACCCCCTCCCATATATATATTTTGTAAAATGAATGCCAAAGGAATACAGGAATGAGAAAATATTACCTGTTGGGGATTTCCACTGTGGTTAGGCTAAAGCTCCATGACACAATGGAGAGTAGAAAGTATCAATATTAAACAAAGCCTAACCTTCCAGCATACTATCTGCCAATTTAGTAATGAGCAGAGCTTCTGACCCCACACAACAAGAAGTGGCTACTCCTCTGGTGTCTGCAGGAGGGAGAGAGGCAAATATAAGGAGTTCTTAGAGGCCTTTTCTTCTTTCCCTTTTTTCCCCCCAGGTTTTACATTTTAAGACTCTCTGAGAACATAATTTATTGGTCCTTAATTGAGCGCAGCTCTCCCCACAGTCCTGTTCATATGTATGCTTCATCAACTGTAAATATGTAAGGATTGTCCTCCCTCTAAAACTTCTAAATTTTATTCTTTTAAAATGATCCCTTTTCCCCATCACTAACATTGTCTTCAGCTAGTCTACACACAGAAGTAAAAAATCCCTGATAATTCAGTGCTAAACAATCAGAGAAACACTATAAAAAGGGATTGTGGAGAGGCCTCTTACCCTTTTCTCTCTACCAGAGATTACTGAAGTGTGGAAACATAAATTAAGGCTAAAGCAAGGAGAAATGAATATAGATTCTAATTCTGTTGGGTATTGGCTGAAGTATGTTTTAAACATGTAGTTTGGAGTTGTTCCATTTCCTCTGTTTCGGTAAATATAAGATCTGTATAGTCCATAATTATATAGACAAGTTTTGATGACTGCTTTCCTCCTTTGCAAAACAGTTTTTCTCAGTTTTGTTCTTAAAGAGGCCCTCCCATCAGCTGATTTTTCATGCCAATGGACATAAATGAAACAGACAAACCAAACATCCTCAGAGAGAGAGCAGGCTTGGCCTAGGTTTATTTTTGTGAACATGTCTCATCATTCCTGGATTTCTGAAAGTTTACTATGGTTGTCCAGCTCACGTGTCTTGCAAATGATGCAAATCATGAATGAGTAATACTGGCAGAGCTAGAGAAAAACAATCAGGTGATAAATCAGAGCTAGGGTAACCAGGTTGCAGGTTGCTAACTCCTGAGCAGAATTTAACCACGCTGTCAAACAGTAGAGTCCAAGTCAAAAGTGCAAACCGGTTCAGAAGAAAACTTCCTCTTGTAGGACTCAATATTATTACATTTATTTAATAGGTAGCTCTTAAATGTATTGTCTGAATAAATGAGTCCTTATTTTTCTAAATTACAAGAAACTGGTAGAATAAAATAAGAGAAATATTACTTCATTCCCATTTTGCTTTCAGTGGTCCAAACATCTTCTTTCTATGTCCCATAGCCACCACTACAGTCATGTTTGAGCTGCCCCTGCCTGGCAATGTTTAATGTGCTGTGCTGATTCTCCCTCAAGCCCACAGCATGTACTTAAATACTTTGCAACCACAGGAAAATGTACTGAACCAACTATCCCAGAGAACACAGTGACTTTGACCCTCCATGTCAGTAACATTATTGTCAAATACTCCTTGACTCACATCGAAAATTTTCTTCCATCATGTTTCACAGCATGGGTCAGGTTGGAAAGGACCACACAGGTTCATGCGGTCCAACTTTCCTGCTCAAGCAGGGCCATTCTAGGACACACTGCCAAGAATTGCATCCAGAGGGTTCTTCAATAACTCCAGTGAGGGAGATTCCACAGCCTCTCTGGGCATCTGTTCCAAAGTGTTGTAACTCCCACAGTGGTTCTTCCTCACGTTGAGGTGGAACTTTCCATGCATCAGTTCCTGCCCATTTTCTCTTGTCCTATTGCTCAGCACCACTGAGCAGAGCCTGGTCCATACTCTGACCCCTCCCTGCAGACACTGACAGACATTAATGAGGTCACCTCTCAGTCATCTCTTTTAGAGACTGAACATGCCCAGCCCCCTCAGCCCTTCCTCATAAGAGAGACCTTCCAGTCCCTTGATCACCTTTGTAGCTCTCTGCTGGACCCACTCCAGGAGCTCCATGGTTGTTTTTACTGAGGAGCCCAGAACTGGGCACAGTGCTCCGGACGAGGCCTCACCTGGGCTGAGCAGAGGGGCAGGATCTCCTCCCTTGGCCTGCTGCCAAAGCTCTTCCTGATGCATCCCAGGGCACCATTGGCCCTCCTGGCCTCAGGGCACTGCTGCCTCATGGACAGCTTGCTGTCCACCAGGAGCCCCAGGTCCTTGTCCTGCTGCTTTCCAGCAGGTTGGGCCCAGCCTGTACCGGCGCCAGGGGTTGTTCCTCCCCAGGTGCAGGACTCCGCACTTGCCTTTGTTGAACTTCAGACAATTCTTGTCTGCCCATCTCTCCAGCCTCTCCAGGTCCCTCTGAAGGGCTGCAGAGCCCTCTGGGGTATCGGCCACTCCTCAGCTTTGTGTCATCAGTGAACACCCTGAGGAGGCCTCTGCCCCCTCATCCAAGTTACTGGGGAGTAAAGTAAACAATACTGGGCCCAGTACTGAACCTTGGGTGACACCACTGGTGACAGGCCTCCAACTAGACCCTGTGCCACTGATTATGACCCTTTGGGATCTGCCACTCAGCCAGTTCTTAATCCGTGTCACTGCCCAGTCATCCAGTCCACACTGTCTGAGTTTGCCTACGAGGATGTTGTGAGATACAGTGCTGAAGGCCTTGCCACTGGGTGTGACCATACACTGGTTGTTGGTGGGGATGGAAGAGCAGCCAGATGCATCCAGCTGGAATGACCTTAGCTATTAAGAGAAGGACACGAGAAAGTCTTTCTCTTCACGGCTGAGAGCACAGAGTTTCAGCAGTAGGCTGCCTTGAGCACTCCCTCCAAAAAACTCTGCTCTGAAACATGCCTTAGCACCAAACCCCTGGGACGGTGGACGAGGGCTAAGTAGACAAAAAGAATGCAGCAGGTAGAAAATACCTTTTTGTACCACAACTGCAATGCCTAGAGGTTCAGCTTTTATGAAACTTGCCCATTTTCTTAGTCTATAGACAGCACACCATGTTCTGCTCCTGGGAGAAGTCTGTAACCACCAAGATCTTGATATCGTGGGAGGTCACTGAACAAGCTCCATTTCCTGGCTGCCAATGGCTCCATTTCTCAGTTCGCATTTTTCCCATGCACTAGCTTTGCAACCTGTTGAATTTATAGGGTCTTATTCTGTTGGGAGGATATTAAAAATAATTGAAAAATGAAATCATAGAATCATATCATGGTTTGGGTTGGAAGGGACTTTAAAGATTGTCTTATTCCAAACCCCCTGCCATTGGCAGGACCTTTCATCAGGTTGCTCAGAGCCCCATCCAGTCTGGCCTTGAGCATTGTCAGGGATGGGGCACCCACAGCTTCTCTCAGCAACTTCTGCCAGTGCCTCATCACCTTCACAGAAAGAATTTATTTCTAATTTCTTTCAGTTTAAAGACATTATCCCTTGTCTTATCACACATGCCCTTGTAGTCCCTCTCCAGCTCTCTTGTAGCCCCTTTAGGTACTGGAAGGTGCTAGAAGATCTCCCCAGAGACCTCTTTTCTCAAGTGTGAAGAACCCCAACTGTCTCAAGCTGTTTTCACAGGGTCATCTTCCTGACCTCCTCTGGATTGTTCCAACAGGTCCATGTCCTTGTTGTGGTGGGGGTCCCAAAGCTGGATGCAGTACTCCAGGTGCAGTCATATTAGAATGAATATAGGAAATAGTTAAGGATGTTTGCAATGTGTCTCTAGTAATGAATCCCCTGCTAATGAAAGAGAAGCAATACTGTTGCTCTGGTTTTAGGGGAAAAGCTGTGCCTTGGAGGTTTTCAGCTTGCAGGTCACTTTGACTATGCATCTATGAAAAAATGCAATCTTCCTTTAAGCTCTTGCAACTATCAGGTGAAATGTATAATTTTGGTGATTGCGCCAAGGACGTGTATACCTCACATTTCCAAACATTATGTTATAAATGATCTGTAAATTAGTAGTGCAATTTTTCACACGGTAATGAAGTTAATAATAACAACAATAATAGTAATAATAATGTTAATTCGATGTCATGAACCAATAACCACCACCTCAAATATCTTATAACCTAGGATAGCTAGACCAAAAATAACAACAAAAAAAAATTGAAGATCAGTATGGTTACTGTTTACCAGAAGGGCTTGAATGCAATTTTTTGCTTTCATTTTTGTATATGGTTGGTTGTTAGGATATCATTCAGAAGGAAGACACAAACTGCTGTTCAAAACCCAGAACTGCTGCTCAAAACACATTACAACTCAAAAAAACAGTTAAAAAAAAGAAAAGAAAAAACTGAAGTAAGAAATTCAGAAACAGGCACTGTGAAGAATACCATGGATAGATGCAATGATTTTTAGAGATGCCAATACTAGATTCAGTGTTGCTTATTGTACATGTTTTATCATTTGGGGGATAAATTCACAAAGGGGGCTTCTAGACATTTTTTGTGCTACCCAGAACTGCAATGACTGGTGACTGATGGCTCTTGTGAGTCTGTTTTCACATGTACAATGTGAAGACATTTTTAACTGAGGCTTTTAAAAGCCTGACAAGGTATTTTACTTGTTGTTTTGATGGATGATGTCATTTTCCAATTTTTGACAATCACTGAGATACCACAAAAAAAGGTGGTTTTCATAGTGAGTCAGCCCTTAGCCAAAACTGAAAGTTTACGTTATTTAATTCAACTGAGCATACAAACTTCTGTGGGTATTTCTCATCTGAGTCTTTTGGGTTTTTAGACTTGACAACATCACTGCCAATTTTATTGGTCAGATCTGCAGTTCTGTGAGCCTGTGAACTCATGGGTGGAGACCCAGATGCCACCATTGCTACATATACTGTGATTTCTGCTTCATGTGGCCTCTGCTGGGCAGGAACATGCAGCTCAGGGTGCAATGATTGCATTGTTAGTCCTGAGGCCAATTGGTCCCACACCCTGGGACTTCAGGTAGGTTTCTCCACCTCTCACCGCTTCCCCGAGGTCCTTTGTCTCCTCTTCAGCACAGAACTTCCCTCACCTCTCCCTTTCCATCACCATGCTCTGCTGTAACCACAGCAGCTTCTCCCCTGCTGGACACTTGAAAACACCTGACAATTAAATTGCCCTGTGTTAAAACCAAAACAGCACAGAGAATAAAGAAACAAAAAAAAAAACCCCAAAAAACCACCCACAAAACAAACAAACAAACAAAACCCCCCAAAACCCCAAACAAACAAAAAAGAAAAAAAATTTGACAAACTAGAAAACCTTAAAGCAAAAAAGAAACAAAACAAATTCTGACTTCCTGTGTCTTTGCAGATTGAGAGCTCCTTCCAGATTCACAGCCTGTGTGCACTTTTCTGAAGTTGCACACCATAGCCCACCACAAGATGATGAAATAGGCAGGGCGGATGGCATCATGACCACAAAACAGGATGCAACCCAAGATGCTGTCACGTGAAGTCAGCTCCTACACCTGTGCCTGTGGGACACAACCCCCACTCTTGGTCAGACTGTCCCCCTTCTGTTTTCTCCTTCTGAGCATCCATGCTCCTCCACTCCTCACCTGCACACGTGGAACAGGTGGGAATGGTGACAGCCCTGCTGAGGGGCACAGGGCATACACACAGCACCCACACCCATGAGGGAGGCATGGAGCAGCTGACATAGGTCTTTCCCATAGCACTTAGGGTTCAGAGAGTAGAAACAGGTTGTAAAGTACAAAAAAATAGTTTGTTGTTAAGTGCAACCCTCTTTTTTCTGTTTCCCCTATTTACTTCTGCTTTATTCTCTTTGGAGTCAGCCGGTGCATCTGCAGAGAGGTCTCTGGTGAGGAAGAACACGGTGTCCTTACCCTTGAAGGGAGACTTGTTATTTCTCACTTTTTTGTTTGCACTCTTAATGCCGAAGGTCACCCTCACAGCTTTCCCTCTCACACCAGTAACCAACATCCCTCAGCAGCACAATCACAGCCATAAGTGTGTGTGCTGTGGGGAGACACAGCTCCCACAACACAAAGTTATGGATGCATGGCAGAAATTTGTCCCCATGTTCAGAGCCAGCGTGGATATGAAAAATAAGCTCTGTGCTGGTTTTGCATTCCCTGATGTCACCTGGAAAAAACACGAAGCAGGATCTCAAATGTAGGGTTCACTTAGCAAAGAGGGGATTATGATCTGCAGCTGATGGTGCTACATGGAGCTGCTCCCCCATAGCAGAGTTCTCCTGAAGCCAAGATGTGTATGAATCCAATGGCTAGGTCAGCATGGGAATGGGAACTCAGGGAGGACAGCTCTCCTCTGTGTCTGACCACCCTGTCCAAGCACTTCCAGCATCTCCCCCTTTTCTCTGGGGGCTGCTCCCACTCACAGAGAAAGCACTGGGAGCCCAAAGGGACTCCTTTCTGACAGGAAGGGACAAGCTTTCTTCCATTGCTGTGCAAGGTCATTGCCACCAACACATTTTTCCTTGCAGCCCTTCATGCCTAAGGCTCCTGGGGCTTGTCTGCAGAGCAGCTGCAGGGGACTTCCCATCTCCTGGGAGGCTTTTTTCTCCCCTTCAGAAAAGGCAGCAAAAGTCAGCCCCTTCTTCTCCTCTCTGTGTGTCTGCAAATAAAAAATAGAAACGGAAATGAGCTCGTTTGAGTGCTATCGGTCATGAAGTTTAAAAGTGAAACTACCTCACAACATGGGGTGTTGTCAGCACTCTCATAACTAAATCTGTTGTCAGACTAGCGATGATTCAAGTGGTCCCTCTGCCTTCACAGTTGGTTGCCACCCTGACAGCTTTCACCAAGACACAGTTTCAACCTGTGACGCTTCCCTACTAGCACAACCCACAAAGGGACCTCTGGTGTAGAGATTTCACCCCGCCACAAGGTACCATGCAGATCCCGAAATGGAAATGCCTCCCCACAGCAATGTTCTGCTGGCTGGAGGCTGCTAGAATTCACTACAACCCCCTAAAATGGATACATAATGGCAGCGTGTGTGTGTGTGTGTGTGTGTGCATGTTTGGAGCAGGGGAACAACCTGCTCCTATGGTTCTGCCAAATCCTGGAGTCTGGACTGTGATGATCTACTCACAGTAAAGTCTCATATTTTTCATTGTGCCTTTTTTTTCTTTTCCCTAAATAGACATTTTGAAGGGAAACCTAAATCATATTCTCATTTTTCTTCTGTACTATAGCCAAGACGTGGCCTCAGGATGCACCAAACACACCTAATGGCTTATTCACATAAATCACAGGCAATTTGAATGGTAGAGGAGAACCTATACTTATTGCATTAAACATACCATCTACCTTATTAAAAGGTTTAGTTCTAATGAAATACTAAAACACTTTTTAAAGCCCTAAAAATTTCAAGGGAGTATGCTTCACAAAAGGTAATAAATTCCACCTTGGTTCAGTCCCTGCATTCTCTTGTTAAATCTTTTTCTCTTTTGCTCTAAGTTCACAGAATCATAGAAAGGCTTGGGTTGGAAGGGACCTTAAAGATCTTGTTCCAACCCCTCTGCCATGGACAGGAACACTCCCACCAGACCAAGTTGCTCAGAACCCCATTCAAGCTGGTCTTGAACACTTCCAGGGATGGGGCATCCACAGCTTCTCTGGGCAGCCTGTTCCAGTGCCTTACCACCCTCACAGTAAAGAATTTCTTCCTGATATCTCATCTAAACCCACCCTCTTTCAGTTTGAAGCCATTGCCCCTTGTCCTGTCGCTACATGCCCTTATGAAAAGTCCCTCTCCGTTGTTCTTGTCAGCTCCCTTCAGCTACTGGAAGGTCAAAGTTAGGTCACTCCTAAGCCTTCTCTGCTCCACACTGAACAATTCTATCTCTCTCAGCCTTTTCTCATGGGAGAGGAGCTCCATTGAAAACCTTCTCCACTTCATGTCTGTTTTGTGGGATTTAGGGGCACTAAGGAATTCTTTATCCAAACAAAGATTGTTCAAAAGAGGCACTTCCAAAACCCAGCTCAAAGAAATAATTGTTCACAATAGTCTGAAAATCCCCTGCCCATTCAAAATAGCACCTGTCCCATCTGAAAAGCATTGGAAAGGTGCAGGGGAGACACTGCAGCACGGAGGCACTGGTGCTGTGTTACACTGGGAATCCCAGATCACCATGCTGGTGTCCAGAAAAGCTAGCTTGGATTCTCTAATTCTCCTGTTAGACTTCACTGATTCACAGCAAGTCACCAATAATGAGCCCTGTGGGGGTTACCAGGTTGCTGCCTCAGCTGCAAGGCAGTGGCATGCCAGCAAAGCAGCAACTGTCTCACAAATGGGATTTCCCTTTTTTTTTTCAACCCCATGCCTGCTGCATTGACTATACACAAAAATTATGACAAAATGTGGGGGAGGTGCAGGAAACAAGGGAACCAGAAGAACAAGAGAGCAAGAACCCAAAAAAGATCTGGCAGAGCAGGAAGCAATGAAGAATTTCAGAAACGGAGCACATTCACATTCTTAGCAAAGATAGCAAGACAGAAAACAGCCGCAGTCACCGTTCAAGGGAGGGCCTCTGCAAAAACCCAGCAGTAATGGCACAGCTGTGCTAACACTATGCCTGGCGTTTGCACAGACACCTACACACATGGAGGAGAGCTCTTCAGCAAATACCAGACTCATAAACAGTGATCAACACCAATATTTACTTTACTAACTCCTACCACTGGATAGCAGTCACAAAGATTGGCTTTTATGAGTGTGTTGTCAACTTCACAGGTGCTAAAACCCACTTAACAAAGTATCTAATGAATACTTCCATCTCTTACAACCTTATTAGAAAGCTGGAAACCTTTTTGGTGACTACTAAAAGGATGAGTTGGGAATGACTTTACAAGGAGCCACCTGCAGGACCTCTGCATTCACAGAAAATTCAGCTCATCAGATAATCCGGCCCACCTAATTTAAAACTGATCTTAGCCTAAGACCAGGAAAATTATGTAAACAAAGGTTCCTTAAAAATATTTCTTGATTAAAGAGCATAAAATATAAACTTTCTTACACTCCAGCTATATCAAGGAATCTCTCTACTATTCAACCCCATCCTCAACCAAATGTTACAGCTCTCAGCAGGAGTACTGGCTGGCCCATTCTGGCTTCGATGGGCACCAGATCAGACACGTATGAGCCATTGTTCAATAGCATTTTGCAAGTAATGAATTAGTGCTGCCTGCTTTGCACAGAGGTGGTCATAGAGGAAAAGGTGTGTGCTAAACCCTCTGGCAGTGACAGTGCACTAATATATGACCAACCATGCAGTTCACTTTTTACTAAGAAAATTATGCATTTAAGCTTTCAAGGGAAGCAGGCAAGCGAGAACAGCATAGGAGGGAGAGTCTAAGAATTAATTGTGAGGCATTAGGTAACATTTAAACAGCATCTGAGATCTGTGTGAGTAGGGTTATATCCCAGCAGTGCTGCTCTTCTTAGTTTCTTTTCCTGGGTGGTATGGGATCACACTGTCAAATCAAAGTCAAATTAGCTGGAGTATTTCACTTAACTACTGAAAGCTGCATTAACCTTTTCCCTCACCACAGTGGAGGTGTCAGCAGCAGTAGCTGCTGGAGGCCAAAGCTTTGCTGCAGTTGCCACCAGAATATTATTAACACAGAGCAGGCCATTTCCATGAAAAGCGAGGTTGAGATTAATGTCTAAGGCTGGAGGATTTAGGAAGCTTTACTTGTAACAGTGAGAGATCCCTGGAGGAAAAGTGTCTGAGAAGAGCAAATCAGAGAATTAGAGTGATTTATGAAAAAAACAACCCAGCAAAAAAAAAAACCAAACCAAAACAAAACCAAACAACCACCACCAACAAAAACACAACAAAAGAAAAAAAAACCAAAAAGAAACAACCCAAAACACCACAAAAACAAACAAACAAAACTTATCCATGGCTCTCATCACCCTCTCGGCATGGCCCATGGCCACATGCCACTGCACTTTCCTGAAATGACCTTGGTTTGTACTCCTGACAATAGAACCAAGTTTCCTGATGGGGTGCAGAGACACACATGGATCAACAGGAACTGTCGACTCTGCAGTCTGCAGAAACGGGAAAAGGGAGACAGATAAACAAACAGCTTGTCAGTTAACACAAGAGCTGCCAACACCAGTCTTGGGAAGATGAGAAGACAAACTCCAATGATGAAGCAGTATCAGAGATTTATTTAAGATCTTAGAAGAAGGCACAGAAACAGCCTGAAAATGATTCAGCACAATTAACTGAGTTCTGAGAAAAAAACACATAGTTTCCTTTCTCTCCCACTCTTGCTTTCATTTCTGCAACATTCGATTTCCTTTCAGCAAGTCTGCCACACAACTGCTGTTTATATGTGGTGAGAGTATGTCACATGCTGTCTTTTATGGACACGTTCCTGATAAAACCACATCACCCATACCAGTGAAGCTTGGGGCACATTATCTAAAGAAAATTTTCTCTTCTGAGCAATTGTGTAATTGTGTATTGCAATTGTGTAATTGGAATAACTTTGAATGATCCTAAGCAGAAATAAACTAAGCAGCAGCTCCAGCTGGGCAGTGTTCCTTGGGCTGCTGCTTTGCTCCCTGCCATGGCTGTGCCCACCTGGTGACCTGTGGTCCTGCTCAGTGTGGCCACAGCAAGAAACAACTTTTGTGGCTGCTCTGGTAGAGCAGATTCCCAGCGGTCTGTACTTCCCACAGATACACTTCTTTATTTAGGGGAATCGAAACAAGAAAACGTCAGAGCTCGCCAGTAGCTTTTAAAACCACATTCTACTTTTCGCTCAGCCCTGTTGCACAATCCTATAATTAGCAGCAGCCCCAGCGTATGCTGTTCCCGCCAAAATGGGCTGTGATTTACACATCAGTAACTCCCTCACACACCAGTAAAACCCTGCAAGGATGTGGGCAGATCTGGAACTTGAAGCAATTCCCATCTAAACAGCAGTGGGTTTCCCTGTGTTACACCACTGCACTCAGATACATGGCGCTGACTGCAGCAAGAGTTAACAAGCACTTCAGGTACTTGGGCTCACAGATTGGTCTATTAACCATTTTGCACACTGAAGTGTGCCCTTTTTTACTACCTTTTATCCTTCTGTATGACATTGTACCCTTTATTACCTATTATCCCATTTTTATTACCTTTATCACTGCTTTAAAATAAAACAAAGAAAATGAACGAATGCTCTCAACTCAGCTATCCCACTGGTCTGTGCCCAGCTGCCCTGACAGGAAAGAATCTCAATACACCCAAAAGAAGGGCCCATCTCTTTGTGTGGCTGCAGGGGTATAGAGACAAGCTGCCCTTTAAGCTTATCTGCCTTCAGGGTGAGGAAGTGTTGCTGAGCAGGACAGGATTGAGGTTAATTTGGTTTTGCCCGAGGATTTGATCTGTCTCCAGATTCACAAAGAAGAACAAGCCACAGGTCATACCTAAACATGCAAAATAAATGTGCAAAGACACACACACGTGCCAGCAGCACAAGAGACCTCATAGTTTGAGTTTGTGGGCGCTTTGCCTGCACTGGGCAATGCTGAGCACTGAGTAGGGAAGGAGGGGTACGTGGGGTGCCCCTTAGTAAGGGGGCAGTCTCAGTAAGGCCCCAGCCCCTTGTGCTGACATTCTGGAGAGGATTCCATGATTCGTGGAGCAGCTGTTGGACTGTGGCTGTGAGATGCAGCCCCGGGCATCATATGCTGCAGACCACCACACCTCCTCCATGAGGGATGACGTGTCATGCAAACATCCTCCTGACCTGTTTACCTGCCTTGCCATCTCCTAAAGCCCAACAAACTTGTTTTGAAGACACAGTTTCTTATGTAACAGGAATGACTGTCAAAGGCCAGCTCTGCCTGAACAGGGCTGAATTACTAAAAGCAGTGTTCATACAGCTGAAGGGACCCCAAACACATTGGGTCAAGAAAATTAGCACACATGCCATATAGGTTATATACCAGCTGAGAGATAAAGGCAACACATCCTCAAAAACATTAGCAATTTCTCTGTGGCCAGCCTGAGCTGCTCTGACACCAGGTCACAATCTGGCAGGGTGCACTGTGTGGTGCTGACAGAACCGGTTTACTGTTTTGGGAAGGGCCTTGCAAAAGCCTCATCCAGCTATAGCTTTCATTTAGACATCTCACCCTGAGAAATGCCCTGTCCGTGGGCTCGCACCACTGCCCCTCCCACATGCCAGCCCCGCAGCACCACTGTGCCAGCTGCCTCCTGTCGGGCACCAAGGGGGCTGAGGTTTCCTACCCAGGGAGAGAAATCAGCCGTGCTTCACATGTGCCATCATTCTGGGAAATAGCAGGGAAAAGGCTGTCTGCACTGAGATGGTGAATGATTCCCCTCGTAATGGAACTTCAAAGTCACCAGCATTTCTAGACACTTGACTTCAGAGGTTCCTATCCCATAGAATGGAGCCTCTCAACATCTTGTTGTGGGTCTGCATTACACTATGACATTTGAAGTTGTATTTTGATGGGAGAGGTAGTAATTTACTGACTTTCAACCACAAATCAGTTCTTTGTTATGTCTGACCCATTTGTGCTTTCTTTACATCAAGCAGTTTTAATATTCCCCTAAAAGCAGAAGTCCATGGCATGTGTCACAACATGAAATATCAACTCTCTCAGAGACGGGAGGCAGATGAGAGATCCACGTGTCAGTGGCAGCTCTCCCAACATTGTGCAACAATCACAGAGACATGAGGGTGACTTTGTTCCAGCTCTTGCTTCTTGCAAAAAGCACCATCTAAAATTACAGCAGGCACAGGTAAGTGTTCCCTGGCATGTGTCAGCCAGAGCCATGCCATGCAGACCCTGCAATGCCACAGGGAAGATCCAGCAGTGGGGGGGATGGCCCCAAGCTGTTGCAAGTGATACGAGTATGGGCTAGCTTGTTTCCCCATGCTTGGTTTGAGGGCAAGGTCACCATCACTTTGAATAGAAAGAAGGTTTAGAGAATTGGGGTTGCTCAGCCTGGTGAAAAAGAGGCTCTTGGGGATTCTTTATTGCAGCCTTCCAGTACCTGGAAGGGGCCTATAAGAAAAACTGGGACAGATATTTTAGAAGGGCCTTTTGCCATAGGACAAAGAGTAATGATTTAAATTAGAGGTGCATTGATTAGATTAACTATAAGGAAGAAGTTTTTCATTTAGAAAAATATGGTGAACTACCAGCACAGGTTGCCCAAAGAGGTGGTGAATGTTCCATCCTGGGAAACATCCAGGGTTAGGTGGAATGGGGCTTACAGCAACCTGATCTAGTTGAAGATCTTTTTGTCTTTGTGGCTACAAGCAGCAAAATACAGTGGGGCTGGTCTAGACAACCTTTAAGAAGTCCCTTCCAAATCAAACTATTCTATGCTTCTGTGATAATAACACACCTTATCTGTTTCTTCTGCTTGTCCAAGCACTCTCCGTCCTTCCACCGATTTTTCCTTGGCATCATCATTGCAACCCTGTCCACCTTTTCAGGACCACTACCACCACAAGCACAGCCCACGCTCTCTCATCTCTTTGCCGAGAGCAAGGCCACCTCGCCCCTCTGCCTCTTCTTACCCAGATGATGCAAACCGCACCGTTCATCTCCCCTGACCCACCACAAGACCACCCCACACCTCCGTCCCCTTTTCCCTTAGCACTCCCCATCCCTCCACCTAGTCTGCCCCGCGCACAGCCCATCCTCCCATCTCCTCCTGCCCCGCACACCGCATCCCTCCAGTCCTTTCCGGGCCGGCAGCGTGGGCGGTGTCCCGGCCGTGGCCCCGCGCCGCCCGGGCACGCCACCGCCTGCCCGCGGAGCGCTGGGGGCGGGATCCCCGCGCCTTTTCGCTACGTCAGGACGGAGGGAAATCCCCGCCGGAGCAGCAGCCGCGCTTTTAGCGCTGCGCTCCGCCGCCGTGCCGGCAGAACGCTGCTGCCACCGCACCGACATCAGCCTGAGCGCTCCGTGTTCCGCCGAACCGAGCCTAAGCTCTCCGTGTCCCGCCGAGCCTAGGCGCTCCGTGTCCCGCCGAATCGAGCCTGGGCGTACCGTGCCGAACCTCGCCGAGCCCCGGCGCTCCGTGCCCCGCCGAGCCTCGTCCCGCCGCCGCGATGATGCCTGGCCGTACCCTGCGCAAAACCGCGCCGCCAGCCGCTCCTGCAGGTACCGCAGGATGAAGGGAAAGAGGGGGGATGGGACGGCATGGCATGGGGCAGGGACAGAGACGGGACGGGACAGGGACACAGCGTCCTGGCCCGGGCGCTGCTGCCCGGTTCCAGCACCGGGTGGGCGGCCAGCGCCCGGCGCGGCTGCGGGCGCCGTGTGGAGGCGAGAGGGATACACCTGCTGCTCCCAGCGAGTGGGGGGCAGAGAGGGTGCGGGGTGGGGTGTGCTTCATGATGAGGAAACAGTGAAAAATTGGA
Organism: Hypocryptadius cinnamomeus; assembly: GCA_013400635.1. NCBI lineage: Eukaryota > Metazoa > Chordata > Aves > Passeriformes > Zosteropidae > Hypocryptadius > Hypocryptadius cinnamomeus. Next base: position 56,891 of record VYZP01074275.1, read on the forward strand.
CAAAAAGTACCGTATGTGGGGATCCCATTAAAGCGGTAACCAGGCGCGTTTCCGCAGGGCGCGAGGCGGCGGTGGAGTGCGCCCTGGAGCTGACCCGCATCGGCGACAGGTGGGACCTGCGGCAGAGGCTCCTGAACCTGCTGGCCAAGCTGTTCTGCCCCGGAACGTGGGCTGCCCGCAGACACAGCGAGCGGAGCGGAGGAGGACCTTGGCTTTGTGGGTTTGGAAGAAGAGGCTCCACAGACATTGGGAGATGAAGAAACCTCAAATCTCGCTGCGTTGTATTTAGCTGACTGCAGCCGCTGGAGGATGGCTATCACATGTTTTCTCTGAAGAATGTTACAGCAATACTGGCGTATGAATGCCAGGTGGGGAAAAAAGATAATGATGGGCCAAGCCCCTAAACTGTGCAGTGGTGACTTGGGGCAAGCTGGTGACGTGGGGAGATTTGGGACAAGACTGAACTTGCCCTTCACCATGGTCTGAGAACACTTTCAGGAACCTGTTTCCCCAGCCACCCTCTGGTCCTCATGTCCCATAGCCATGTTTCACCAAGGAGTTCAGCCCACCTACAGGATGAAGCAAAAAAAATTGTGAGTCTGTTGGAACTTGGGATCACATACCACACAGGAAAAGCCAGTTGCTGGACCTTTGACTGCTCCTCTTCTCTACAGGGCGGATCCTGCTGGACAGGGATCTAGTGGTGGTTATTAAAATTTGTTAAAGACAACTACTATCTTTATTGGGAGGTTATTTGTTACAAGATGTTGTTTTGCAGACTAAAAGTTGGAATTCTATGAATTAACACAGTGGTGCATAGTTCTAGTCTATAGTATAAATAAATTGTATAAGTTTATATATATATATAGTATGTATACATAAAATATAAATGTGTGCACTGCTAGTGCATGTCATAAGTATTTAATAGAACTACTAATTGAAAGCTGTTTGTTTAATCTCAAAACACAGTATGAAAAAATGTTCAAAACATGACAAAGCTCAATATAATAAGGTATTATATAAACAAAAAAAGGATAATATTTTCTGATGATAAAGGAAATAAATCATGCTTCAGAGAGGGAAGCATACTTTGGCATTATATAAGATACATATCTGAATATAAATTACACAAACACAGATACATAGGTAATTGTGGAAGGATTCTTTCAATATTACAAAGAATTTATTGATAACAGTACAATTCTGCTGTGTCTTTATAAGTAACAAAATAACTTCAGTAGAAGTAGATCCTAAAGTTGAATCTCAAGTTTTGCTGAGAATGTTATTTATTCAAAGAAAGCAACTACCTCTCTTTGAAGAAATAATATCAATAGAATTGAGCATTTCAGTGGTACAAGAAAGTAACCTTAGATTCTTGAATATTTAATTATACTTACGGACAAAGGTTCTTACCTTGTACTTTCTTTCCATTTCATTTCATGGCCTCATTTCAGTTCCAGAATGGTGGAGCTGTGGCAGCACATCCAGTGGATGGTTACATGGGAATGACCCATCTCACTGAGGGGATATTACTTTTGGCTGGCTTCGGAGGAGCTGAATTAAACATGTTCGTTGCTGTGAAGGCAAACAGTGACTCTGCTAGTCAATTCATGTCAGGCTCCATCCTAAACAGTATTTTTCATGGGTCCAAGATAGCAAGAAAAAGGCTGATGCTGTTTCATAGCTACCTCTAACTAAGGTCACTGGTGAGAGTTCCTTCTCTTAACTACTCTTGTATATAAGCACATTTGCATTTTTAAGGCTGTATAATTACACTTTGTTATCTGTGTCTATTCAAATTATGTCTTCTCCTGTCTTGTGGTGAATTCTTGTTTGTATTTATAATTTATTTTTCTGTTATATCTTCCTAATCTGCCTTTGCAAAATTGTCATTATGTGACTCTGGTCACTCTCACAGCCTGGGCAGGGGCTGCTATGCATTGACACTGACTTCTGTCACTGAGCAGAAGCTGACTGGACTTAGCCTTCTTTCCACATGGAAGACTTGACTCCATCCATCCCAGTGGTGTTACAGGGAGCTTTGCTGTTGGCTTGAGCCACACGCATGGTTCCCTTCCCCTCTAAGCTAGCCAGTACCTTTTCAGGGAGAACACAATATTTCAAAAATAGCTATTATTTATTTTATACTGCAAAGCAGTGCATTTTACTGACATGTACATAGGTCAGTTTTTCAGGTACTAAAAAGTAAAGGCAAAGAGTTTCAGACCAGCAGAACACCAGCTCCCAGGCTAGCACTGCGTCCAGCTGGGAGAAGCTTCATCAAAGACAGCTCCAGCTTCATAAGAAGGGTTGCTGTTGTATATCCTTCACTTGGTGGAGTCTTGGAATCTTCATCAAGGACTCTGAACAATGACCATGCCTGTCTGGAACTCTCAGAAGAATTCAGCATTAGCATTCACATTAGTAGCTGAAAAGTATGTGAATAAAACTGTTCTGTTCAAGGAATGCTGCTTTCAAAGTCAACAGGAAATGGGGTGTGGATTTGTAGAACCCACCCTGTTCTTCAGGCTGTAGCACATACAAATATTACCAAAAAAAAAGTATACTCATAAATGCATTGTCATGGGGATATCCAAGTTTACTGTTAGCACAGTATTTGTCTGCCTAGTTATGCAAAGACTATTTGCTTTTTTTTGAAATGTTTTAGGTTTTTCTTTGCATTGTTAAGAATGGCAGTGTTAACAGGAGCTCAGGAAAAAGGCACAGATGCAAGAGGTCAGTGCCAGTATACGATCAAGCGCTTGCTGATGTCCACTCTAGATTTCTTTTTTTACTTCTGCAAAGCATCTGCTTCATGACTTTATCAACATGAGTTTGTTTTCCTTAAGGCCTGTTCTGGATGCGTGCCAGATGTGTTGCTGTATGCCTCATGCATGTATGTCTTGAATTCTTGTTAAGATAATAAATACAAAGTGTTTACGAGAAAAATGAGTCACAAAGGTTGCTATCACTTGGGTTTTCTTTTGGGGATTGTTAAAGCATGATTGTATTATGCAAATTCCTTCCATGCTTCCATGTCAGCAGGGCAGAAGCAGGAGGGCAAAAGCAGAGTGCCAGCAGGTATGCTTTGGTAGATTAGGCTTTGCCTTCTGCCTTTAAGAGGAAAAAACACAACCATAACCTTGAACTTCAAAATAAGACACGTATTCTAGTACTTTTTGTTTACTACTGCAGAATATTTGGATAGTATTGGGGGCCCATTACTTCTACTAGAGTAGCTGCAGCTTTGTAAAGGAGTGTTCCTTGTAAAGGATAGACATCCAAGTTAAGGGTTTTGTCTAAGATGCAGGCTGAAAGGAATACAGCATTTTGTCAGGCAAGGTTTTACTTTCACCACATTTTGAAGCTGGAGTTTGGGAAGAGTGGGAAATGATGCTGCTTATCACAAGGGAATAGCAGGGGGATACTGCAGAGTACATTTTTCTTCCCTAAAGCTGGGACCCAAAGATGTGTCTGGGCAGAGGAGAGCCTGAGGTCCTCCCCTGCTATGCCAAGCACATCAGCAGGCTCCCTGCTCACTCACTGTGCTGCTTTTTCCCAGCTTCACAGGCAAGGAGAACCATCTCTGTAGCTCACATTCCCAGTGCAAGGAGGATTAAGAACTTCTGGGCAAAACAGACTTGTTTCCAATAACCAGAAAAAAGCCCCAAAGAAATGCAACTCCCTGTTCTTTCCCACTTAGTCACCAGCAGAAGCCAGGAAGATTTTTACTTTGGAGGACATCAGTCTGACGAAAAGTGCCACCATAGGTGCTGCACAGAGGTCTGTTCACCAGCAAATCATACTTGTGTGACTCATCAGACTTGTGAAAACATTCAGACACTCTCACCTGCTTCCCACTGGAATCTGGCCCCTCTCCAGCCCTCCAGAGCAGTGTCCAGTCACCTACATAGCATGATGCTTCTGAACTGCTCCTCCCTAAAGGGCAAGGGGGGAAAAACATCCTATCACTGGGGCATGGCATTGCAATCTAAATGCACTTGACTCACCCACAAGCATCTGATATCAAAAAAGCAAAACAAACCCACCTGGCGAAGCAAACTGACGGAGTTGCCACCCTACAACACTCTCCATTTACCATGGCTAGACAAGTGCAGCCCTGGGTCATGTTTGCACCATGGTCCCCTAGGTGAAAACCAGCCTGGCCCCCTCGGCCAGCTCATGCCTTCACACCTGAGACTGGATGCACAAGTGGTATTTCCCAAACAAAGTGCCTGACAAGCAGATACTTCCTCTTCCCCTCATGGGATGTTTTTTGCAAATCAGCTGAAAAACAATGTCTCATATGCTGCTCATTATTTTTAGTAGACACTGCTGGATGGGACTAAGTTGAATCACTTTCCTCCCATTAACACAAGAGGGTGTGAGGGCATGATGTGCATCCACGGAGGCGTAAGGAGGCTGGACAGGAAGAGCTGGGGATATAATGCATTGCCTTTCAGTCTGGCAGGGTTTCCCCTGAAGCAGGTGACTGTCTGATGGTGGGACTGTCAGTGAGCAATAGTCCCAAAATCTGCTACAGCTGTAAACAAGGGTCCTCACCCAAGTGCGTCAGGACATTGTCTGGCCCGCGTAATAAATGGGCCACACCAAGGCTGCCCTGCCTTCTCACGCATGGGCTCTTTGCAATGCAATTCTCACCAGCCCTCTGAAAGCGTGGAGGTTGGTGTCACTCCTTCAGCAGCAGGAGATATTCCATGAAGAGGCAGTGACCACAAATAAAACAGCTTCAGCCATTTCATCTTTGGTGGCTTTGGTGTCATTCCCCCATCCCCATGAAAAGACAGTGAAAGCACCACGATGTCCAGAGGCTCAGCTCCTTCATGACATGGTCATCACTTGAAGGGGCAAGAAACCTTTTTGTAGTGGACAGGCCAGGCTGCAAATCTCAGGAAAAAAAATTACTTTCAGCAGCACCCCCAAATAAGGCCAATAATAGGATGCTGGCACTTCCTCCCTCAGCTCCTGGGTCCAAGCTGGGATTCCAGTTCCCTACTGCATGGCAGAAATTAAGGGCAGCATTCTGCTTCCACCTTCCCCTTTGTGCTGCTGACAGGGATGTGACAAAGCTGCATCAAAGGCAGGAGGCACAGTCATATCTGCCCTGCTTGGGATCAGGAATTAGGGAGGCAATTTTTGACATGAGCAGCTGGACACTGGACATTACCCAATGCCACCGTAGCACATCAAGGTAATGGCTTTGGTATGTAGGGAAAAATCCAATGAATTTCAGCACCAAGTAACTTGTTTGCTCAGTGCAACGGTATCAGACTGATTCAGCTGCACAGACGGGTGAGGCCAGCACATATGCAACTATCAGTGGAAATGCAGGAAATTCTGCATTTAATATTGACTAACTTCAGAAAATACCCTGACTGACACAAAATATCCTTCTAGTCACAGCTTTACACTCCATGGGATGGAAGGGCAACTCCTTGTTTTAGGGAATGATGTTTATTTGCATGAAATGTTCTTTCACATAATCATTAAAAGCAAGGGTTTTTTTAAAGGAAAACAATTCATCCAATCATTATTAATTTGTGAAGTATTTTAGCTGGGTCAAGTACTTTAATAAACACAGCTACATGAAAGAGGAAGTCACGACTGGCTTTCCCTATAAACAGAGTCCAAAACAGGCTTCTAGTAAAGGCCGATGCAGACAGTCTGGTTTCAGCCATGCTTCTGAGAAGAAACACCTCATTTATCAGAAGTGGTGGAGAATCAGTCCTAGACAATGCAGATCATTCGCTCCCAAGGCATCTATTGGTATGAGGCTGGACACAGGAAGAAGGGGCTGCAAAAGCAGTTATGCAACCCAGTATTGCATAGAAAGGAAAAAATCAAGCACCCAAATGCTGGACCAACAATCTCCCAGCACCAGGAAAGAAGGCATGGGCCAGGGCCTGGCAGCACAGAGGCAGCAGGGTGGACATGCCACCTGTGCAGCTATGGTTGGCTCTGTGGCTGACCCTGCATGGCCATGGGCACCATGAAGTGCAGCCCAGAGCCATGGTCTGGGAAGGTTTTGCTTCTTTTTGCCAGTGCAGTGACGTGCTACCCTGTGGCATCACTTCTCTGTATTCATGGGTGACATACCCAGCCACCACTTGCCCTGCTCCTGGCCAGCCACAGACTCCAGGGTGGCCTGTGCAAACCTCCTCCCCAAGGGCCCTCCTTCATAGCATCCCAGCTTGGGGACAGTGACCATTAGCATCTGGCCAAATGTGGTAAAGTGGCATTTTTGATACATTTCTGGAAATAGAGGTGAAGGAACAGACACACCAGAATCACAGACCCTATTCAGATTGCATTCAGCGATGCCAACAGGGAACAGGAGAGCAGCAAAGCTGTAAAAAAATGAGAAATGGAATGGAACTTTTTAGGTAGAATCATGTTTCAAGTTCCTCATTTTCCTCTGTTGTAAGGCTTTCACAACTGAGAGAACTAAAAATTTTCTAGTACTTCATATGTCTTAGTGGATAAATGAAGTCACATGTACTAATCCATTTACAGGTAAGTTCATTTTGTTTTCTTGTTTTTGTATTCCTCTTTACTTAGCTACTGACCGTGGCAATTAAGATTTCAATTAAAGATATTAAAGACTAATCTTACAAGAGCCAGGCTGCTTGGAGGTTTGAGCCCTGCTGACCCCAGCTCAGACCATGTGTTGGAGAAATCAGGACAAACAGGAAGATGGATAAGGGGGAATCAGTGAAAGAGAGGAGCTGGGCTGGCCCAGCACTGGTGACAGCAGGGGGGAGGAGAAAGGCAGAGAAAATCATGACTGAAAATATCTTCTTATTTTTCACCATGCAGCCCTGGGGGGAGAAGCCAGGCTCCAGCTGGGGACAGATGTGCTGAACCAAGCTTGAGGGGACTGCATATATCATCCTACAGCTTCCCATCCATCTCCTTCCCAATCTGCTGGTTTTATGCCTTGCACAGTTTCACTACACAACAGCATAGACTCTGCAGCATCCCTCATCATCATGGCTGTATGCAAGACAGAGGGATAGGGAAAAAAAGGTAGCAAGGCAAATGGAAAACTGGTATAGCACAAAGCTCCTCCTCTTCCCCTCCGGCCCAGGAAAAGAGTCCACGTGCCCAGAGGGCAGGCTGGGAGCCAGCCACCCTGGCCTTTCCCACAGGATGAGTCAGCAGAAGCTGTGGGCTTATCCCTCCTCACGAGGTACTTGCTCGCTTGCACCCTTGCAGTGTGGCACTCGGAGAAGAAAAGCGAAAGCAAACACAGCGGCTTCAGGGGCACAAACCTGGGGAAGAGGGAAATGCCCTCTGCACCACTGGCACAGGAGGGCAATTGCCTGCCTTCCCCTCGCACAAAACCCCACCTGGCCCTTTCAGGCAGCACTGTGCACAGGAGGAAATGGTGAGGCTTGCCAGGCCTGGCACAAGACGCAGGCGAGTGTCATGGGTACAGCAGGGAAAGGTCAGGACAGCCCTGTGCCACGTGGGAGTGCTGCTGCAAGTGCCCAACCCAGCAGGCAAACAGAGCAATACACAAGAGCCTGCAGTGCAGATATAAACACTCCAACTCACCAGGCCCTTCCTCCAACTCAGCCTTCCCTGCAGCGACCAGCTGACATGTCCACAGGCTGCCATGTTGGGCACCTCCAGCATTCCACACATCAGTGCGGCTGAGAGGAGAACTTTCTGGGCTGGCTCATCTTTCTGTGAGGAAGGCTTGCTTTGGCCTGCTCTGCAGTGACTGTGAAGTGACTTGTGTCTAAAAGAGTGGCCCACTTGATGCAAACTGCCCCAGTTTGGAGGCTGTAGTCTCCACCTCCCACTATGAGCTCCACTTCAGCTCCACTCCATCCACAGAGTGTCTCCAGCCCAGCCTGTTCCACCAGCTCACTGTGGCTTTGAAGGGAATTTTATCCCCATAGTAGGTGGGAAACTAGAACAAATACCAGGTTAGGCCTGGCTTTATAAAATCATTCTCTACACATGTAATCCATTCCCTTACAGCCCAGGGTCTGGGCAGGAGGTACTGTTCATAGGCAGCATGCTCCAGGGACTGCTGCTTTGATGAAAACTCCACATTTTCCTGGAACAGGGACAGGAAGAAACAAGATACCGAAGCAGGTTTTATAAAACATCTCATACCACTTCTTAAATGCTTGAGTCCTCTTCACACTGGCAGTTTTTAAGAGGGTACTATTCTAGTTCTAGCTTAGATGCATACCTGGATAGCATTTACATAGTCTTTGACTGCTCTCCCTGACATCCTTGTCCCTGTGATGCCAGTTCCAACTGTGGACCAGACAGACTCTGGCATAACAAATTAAATATCTAGAGGAGTACTAAGGATACCATTTATTTTCAAAACCACTAAAAAACCCAAGCAAAACAGTTTATGGCAATACAGATTGACATAGAAGAGAAAGAAATCAAAAAATGTACAATCTATTTCATGTTATTGCACTGACTTTTTTATAATATACAAGGCATATTAAACTGTTTTAATTAAAAGAAGTTTTATTTATATAAATAAAAGTGTAAATATACAATATTATACAATAAGTGTATCAGACTAACACACAAAATCTACCTACAGTGGGATCCCCATTTCTCTCATGAGCTAGTCTACTCTTCATCAATATTTTCACTTGTACATTTACATAACCTAAACATAGAAACAGGTAAACATTCCCATCTGGGAACACTTCCTTCAGAATTTGACAAGAACCACTGCAGAACATTTATCAGGGTTAATTTTAAGTGAGGGTCATTAGGAAATATGAATCACTTAACAGTTTCTTAATATTTATCTGTCCTTCTATTTTTTTTTTTGTGAGAAAATGATCAAATATTTTTCCCTCCCTAATCTCAGAGTTTTCAATACAGATGCAGTCCCTAGAGAAGCTGGAAAGAGCTTCCAGGTACAAAAGGTTGCAGAATATGCAATGGCAGCATGTCACTGCTCTCATATCCATGATGTGCACCTTCAGATGCCCCAGGCCTGGATGCGACAAAGCCCTAAACCTTCTCCATCTAGGAGCAAACTCCCCTTGTCTGGAATGCCTTCAGCTCCCTGGTGAAGAAGTGCATAATTTCATCTTGATTTTTTGGTCTTCTAGGAGGCAGCTGCCAAGTCTCTGCTCTCCTAGAGTTTGGCCAACACTCCAGCAGGGTGAAGAATCACCATGGGGACTGATATGCAAACAGCAAGGCCAAAAATGGTTGTGATCCTGCTGAATACTGATGAACTAATGCAACATCCTCCATCATTTTAGTGCGACCAGGCTCTCAGAAAAAGAACATTTACTTTGCCAGGTGTGTAACCAAAATTTTACTACATCTGCTTGGTCTAAGCATCTTGTCTGTAATAAAGCACACACCCATACTACATAAATCCTGGAGCTTTTTCAGGGCATGTCACCCCAAGAGAGATGTCAGGAAATGCTACTGGAATCATACCAACATCAGTGAAGATGTTGTTCTTTCACAAGGAAAAAAAAAAGGTATTTTCAGGAACAGAAACAATCAGGGTTAAATACAATTCTTCTGCTTGCTCTAATGTTAGTAGAGAAGTGTTATCTTTCTATCCATAGTAACTATTATCAGATTTAAAACATTAAACCTATCTTTTAAATTATAGCTACTACTGAATCACACACAAAAATCCCCATTTCTGTTTGCTGTTACTCAGCCAACACTTATCTACGTGCATGTAAAATAAAATACTGAACAGTATCTGATTACTGAAAAAAAAGCCTTCTAAATCACTCACAATGAACAGTACCTGCAACTAAGCATCTGAAAATACCACCACGTATCATCTTAAGACACCTCAAATTAACTCTAATTTACAAAATGAAGATTTTACCTTTGAGCTCACACCGGTTTAGGAGTGAGGGAGACATATGCCTCCCTGCGATGGAACCTTCGGAATTCTAGACTGTGGACTGAAAAAAATGCCATTGCCTAAAACACAACTGTGATTTACCACATTAAAGTAGCAAGAAGTCAGTACTGCACTGCACGTATTATACGTATACAGGTATGCATTCACTACGCTGCATTAAATTCCACATGCATTTTATGTATCTATTATACACTCTATTACAGTCGGATTTTGGTCATTCCTGAACAAGGCCTCACCATTCAGCTGTCCCTGCTGAATTATCTTCTCCCTGTTTTTCAGCAAATATGCAGGGGTAACCTCTTCTATCCCATTCACAGGCCTGGAATCTGTGTGGTCCTCCAGCCCTAAGAGCTGCATCCTCCTGAAGCCTCTCCCACCACAGAGGTGACCGGAGGCATGGACCAGTCCCGACAGAGTGGCTGAGCTTTGGGTTCACAGGGGACCCAACTCCACAGTCATCTCACAGCACTGAACCTGAATTAGTTTCAGCAGAAATCCTGCAGGCAAAGGAGCTGTAGGACTACATACAGTATTGCCTTTCCTGTTAAGTAAAAGCTGCATCTCTCCCTGGATTCACATGCTAATACGTCACTGAAAAAGAATTAAACCTGTTTATTCATTTTTAGGCAAATATTGCACAGCTTTTCTATTAATCTGGTCTCAGGTTGCCTTGCAGAACTGAACTTTCTTCTGCTCATCATGAGCTGCAGTCTAATGAAGCTGTCACAGAGATGAACCCAAGCAAATGCTCCACTAACCTGGAAGCAATTGCTTCAAGCACTGCTGAATAAATGTAAATAAACTGAACTACAGTATGATCTTGGGGAAGGGCCAAGTGACAAGCCCAGACCTTTTTGTAACAGCTACGCAGTGTCTTGGCTCACTGAAAACAGAGGCAGCACTTCAGACTTGGACTGGTTCCAGGCCGAGGACTCTTCACCCTGGGCATGTTGGCTGCAAGCAGTCTCCAGCCTAATGTGATGTACAACCTGAGCACTGTGGAACAAACAACTTGTTCTCAGCTGATAAGGACACTGGCCCATTTCCTCCTGTATGCATTTTATGTTGTTTAGCTATCCCAGATGTAGGAAGAGAAATAACAGAGTCTAATCTCTTGCACCCATACACTCTCCTCCCAGCACAGCAGACTAAGCAGCATGGCCCACTACTGATACCTCTTCTGTGAGTAGAGGTGAGAAAATCCAAACTAAGCTCCTGTGGCATTGCAATCCTTTCTCTTTTCTGTACCCAACACCATGGTTTCTCCCATCCACACAAACATTTTCCGTTTCACCACCCAGAACCCTCAGTATCAGCCCAGTCCTGACGCAGTTGGGTGTACTTGCATCATCCACACACATATCCTCAACCCATTCTCACACAAGCAAAAATAAATACTGGACAGGAGAAAACAAAGAAGACCAATTAAAAGCTACCACAAATATGGCCAGCTCAGATTTAATCTGTTATAATCCCCATTTTTAGATCACCACTTTTCAGTTTGAGTCTTTCAAGTTGGGCAGCCTTAAACCTCTTGAAGATAAATAAAAGCAGCCCAACTTGCAGATGTTCTTAGCGGTCACTGAAGTCTGTGGGATCTGTGAGTGCTCAGCACCTGAAATTATCCCCCTTTTAAAAATATATATACTTTAAAGGTGCCTAATATTAGAAGCCTAAATTTGAAAATTCAGACCCCAGTTTTTTATCACCCCCATTTTAATCATAACTAACAACTCAGTATACACCTTGGTGGACAGTCACCTATTATCTGGACATGATTTTCTTACAGATTTCTACCGCATTAACACCAAGTGCTTTCAGATACAAGTTGCACCTAGAAGTAGATTCAGTTGTGGTGGATGCTGAGTTAGTTCATTAATTTTAAGAGGATTTTTCAGCTTTGCAATAAAATGCTTGTATTTTAGGCATACAAGTTGTGCAAAATTATACTCTTTTGTCATGCATTTTTAGCAAAACTGCACTTAGAAGAATAAAGTGAGATTGTTCCAGACATTCTCTTATTACAACAAAAAAAAGGACCAGACCCTAAGGAAGTGTCCTTAAGTCTTATTACAGCTAAGTGATATAGTACAGTCTAAAACCCACCCTTGTCAACAGGATGGCAACCAACAAGTTCTACTACCAACACTCTGCAAGATACTAAAAATATCAGGGACAGGCACAGTGTTATTTATCTCAGTCAAAATACTTTAAATCAAACCCAGGAGAGGTCTTGAAGTTCCAATAAAACTGCCACATAATACAAAATTGTCTCTAACTTTTGGCTTCCTTCATCCCCAATCACTAGGTGAGATCTTTGAAGCTCATCACACGCTTGCTCAGTGGTTCTCCAAGGCTCTTAGCACCTCTCTGTAAAGCATTAAGACACTTCTGTGTGGCTTTATAAACAAAGACAGCTTTTAGACAGTTATAAATGGTTTGTCTTAGCAAGTGTGATTAGACGTAGTGCTTCCATCATACTGCAGTTCTGTGTTTTCTGATTAGCAATTGAACAGGCCCCTCTGGCACAGATTTAATGATGTTCCAGGCATCGTAATGCATGAGCCCAATTAACGACTTCCCACTAACAGCAAGAATTTCATCTCCAGTTTCTATGTTTCCAGATTGCTCCGCAGCACCACCTAGAAGCAAAAGTGGGGGAAAGTCAGTGTTAAAAGAAAAGAAGTGAGCCCCCAAAAATCTGCTTTCCCCTGGGATGCAATAAACCATTTTTTCCAACTTCATCCAATTTCAATACAAGTTACTAATGTTCACCCCAGCTCTAGTAAGCTATCCTATGCTGGATCTCACAGAAAAGGTTATTTTAACCAAGATAAAGCCATGTTCTCAGAAAAGATGTCTGGTTTTGTGTTGTAGTGTGTTTTTGTTTTATTAGCAGTTTTATGGTTTGATTTATGATTTTATAGGTTCAGTTTCGTTTCCTTTTTGTTTTTACCTTTCCCCGGAAATTATGTCATCCTTGGTTATAGTTTCTAGTTTCCATTTCCCAGGATTTACCAGTTTACTGGGATGGTTTTACTTCCCTGGAATTCTATTGGTTTATGTGTTGTTGTTCTCGCCTTGCCTTTTACTTTTGTTACTTCTGATTTGTTAAGATTGTACCTTCCCTTGAGACCTGCCCCCAAATATAAGCTCTTGTGGACCCCTTTGTCGGGGTCCCGGGAGCAAGCAGGGGAATGAGTTAACATCTACAGTAAACTTCCCGGGACCTGTGCCATGTCTCTGCCTCTTGTTTGAGCCTTTCACTGGTAATTTGGACACAAACGGAGCTCAGGGGGAGCTGCCGCCCCCCTCCCGTCTGTCTCCAGCTAGCCGGGGAGAAGAAACGGCGGCAGTTTTGAAAGAAACTACATAAGTGTATGAAATATGCCGAATGTTATCTCTGTAGCTGTAAGAAAACCTGGTTGATAAAATAACCATGAAGGTTGTATGTGGCATGGATGCACTTTCTCAACTTTAACAGGCAGATAATGCAACAGACTGTAAAACCTGGGATGAACAAACCAAGCACTGATAGCAAACTTTGGACAAACACCACTCACAGAAAGCTCCTAGAGAGAGGCATACCCTTCACTGCTGATGAAAGTATGTTTTCTGTAATGATAATTAAACTAGCATGAGACATCACAGGGAGGGGAAAAGGACTGTATGTGAGGATGTAAATGAATGAGTTTAAAAACTATACATGCCCTTTACCCTAAGAAGCACTTTCTAGAGAGGGAAAACACACACACACAAACTGATAAGCAATTCAGTAAATAGGTGTTTGACTTTTTTATCTTGATGAGGGAATAAATCACTGAAAAGTAATTCTGTAAAAATGCTATGCACATATAGTTTCATCCAGAGTTTCAGCCACCTTCAGAAAGGGTTATACTTTTCACTAAACTGACATGTGACATATGAAAGTCACAGCATAGTTCTGGGATTTGTTTTCTTTCTATGTATGATTCATACAAGTTTAACTACCTGTTGACAAACAAAGCACCCACGACTGGCAGTTTCTGGCTACAAATATCCCATATTCTTAGCAAAACCTAATATTAATATTTAAAAAGAAAACAAAAAGACAAAAATATGGTAAAATTCATCACTGGGCATAATGCAGGGTGGTGCTTCAGTACCACGCTGGTTATATGCACTATGCATTTCTTGAAAAAGAGAAATGGATAAGGCATGAATGCCACAGACCACTATATAGATGATTGCTGCTGTAGTCTAATGTCTAGAATAGTGGACAGACCCATATTTAGTAAAGCAGATTGCTCCACATTTACTAGCAGATGCAATCCCTAGCCATTCCCAGGAGCGTTTTTCTTTTAATGACCACTTTGGCCTAGTAAGTGGCAATAAATGAGAGCCACAAAACCCACTCTTGTTTCAAAAAAACGCTGAGTACAGTAATTGAAATGTCTGTACAATGCACAGACAAAAGGAAAACTGGGATAACATCCACTGCATACATGTAGTACCTTTAAATATCCTTTTTACAAGTAAGGGCTTATCTCCAGCAATGGAAGCTTTTCCACCATCAAGACTGAATCCCAAACCAGCAGAGGTTTTCAATAATTCAACGCAGATTACATCATTCATGTCCAGGTTTGGATCTGCAATTGAACATGCACAGCATCTTGTTATGTAGATAACAGTAAACAACAAGTTGTGTTTGGTTGGTTTTTGCTTTTGGTGCAGTGACAGGACAATTCAGTGTTCAGTTACTCAGACTAGGAGATGTCACCAAGTTTCTCAGAAGGGAATGTACTCTATTGTAGCTGTGAATGGGAGACAGTACAAAATGCATTTACACATAAGGACATTTTCGTTTTACATGTTCAAAGAAAACCTGCCAAGGCATCTTTTTTTTTGGGCAAAATTATAGCAAGCAATTTTAGCAAATACTCTAAATATCAACAAAATAACTGAAAAATAACAAAAATAGGGAGTGGAGAACATTTCTTTTTCATTCATCTACTCCCTTTGCTTATTCAATGAACTGTATCTTTTTAAGTAGCATGAATGAATTAAATGTTTAATTAAGCAAACATGTCCCATTCTCTTAAGCAAAAATCTGTAATCATTTACTAGGGTGGAAAATTGTTTCTGGTCTCCTATCTATGTATTTAATTATAATTAACTGTAGTTGTACCATGCCTCCTACATAGCAGATATTTCTGAAGTGCAATATTGCTGTAGCTGACTTAAAACATGATTTTGCTTAGGTGGAAATAAATCTGCAGTTTTGGAAAGCAGGATCCTCTTTGCCTTGTGTGAATGCAATAATTATGTAGTCTGTGTTATCACAAATTACTGCTACTGTTATCTTGGACAACTTTAAACGTTATCTAAAACATCTGGAGATGTCCTTCGCCTGGAAGGGTGGAAAGATGTTCTGAATGTTCTGAATAACCCAACGCTATTTTGTTTATGAGATAATGTTGCCCCCTAGTGCCTGGACCCAGCAGATATTCTGCATTTGTCAGGGTGCAGGATGTAGGGAGTTTAGGGCAGAGAGGGATTCTGAAGTAATTACACAGATTATTTCCAAGGGAGTAATTCCAGAAAGGATGATCCATTAATTAACAGAGTGCTTTTTTTTTTTTTAAGCTGTGTTACAAAGTCATATCATAAAACCCAGTGTAAGCATAAAACAAAAGAAACTGCTACAGAAAAAAAATCCCCATGAGAACAGCAATGACTACATCCAATAGATTAAAAATAATTGAGTGGCAGCTCTGTGTCCTCATTTTGGAGTGGACAGAGCTGAGTGCCTGGTGTTGCCCTGGACAGGGAAGGGGGAAGCCCCTGGTCATCCCCTGCTCCCAAGCAGCACCATCCAGATAAGTGCTGAAGGGGTTTGGCCTTAAATATCAAAAAAATTTCAGAGGTCCCTTCCTAACACCCCAGGGTCAGCCTTGATACCAAAATGGTGTCTTGTTCCCAAACAGGAACCTAATATTCCACTATTGCATTTCCACTTAAACCATTTGTCCCTACTTTCATATGAGATGGCTGACTTCAATAGGCTTGCTTCCATTTACTGCAACATAAAAATAATTTTTTCTACGTTTCTAGTAGAAATAGTATGAAATCTGCTTTTACAAAGAACAAGCTCAGTCCCTATGCTGAACAAATGACAGGGCATGGGACTTTCTTTTTAACATTTTTAAAAATTATTTCTGGTTGTTTTCTGCCTTGCATTGACTACCATTATTACTTAAAAGGAATTTATCCTGGATTGGAAGAATATGCGGAACCACTTACCTAAGTAGAAATTGGATTCAGCCCTAAATTAGGTCTTCTAAGTTTGTGCCTCGTTACAATAATTTAAAAAATCAAAAAAACAACACAAACAACCAAACCCCAAACTGTATTTAGGTTCCAAAGAGAATAAATACAATTTAAAGGTAATTTCATTTTCTCCCTTCAATCACATAAGGCACAGACGCTCTTAATCTAAAACACATGGACATTTTTCCCTTCAGTCTGCTCTGCAAAGGAATCCTTCCAACTATTCTTGGACAAAGATCATACCTGTTCCTATTTCCATGGAAACATCCTTTCCAGACCCCACACATTTTCTGCCAGTAGCTGATATCTCGAGTCTGGAGGAATTGTTTGTTTTGTCTTTTTCCTTCTGGATGACAATGACTGCATATTTGTACAGCCTTGCCTGATGAAGAGTATTCAGGACATCCCCATGGACTGAGTTTGCCAGAGATTTGCCATTGATTGACAGAACAAGATCTCCTCGATGGATAGTGCCTTCTTGAGATGCCACTCCCTTTGAAAACACTCTGTGGACCTACAAGAAAGGTAATTTTAACAAGGATGTTTTAACCCCATGACCACACACAGCATTCCACAGGCCACGCTGAACCAAAATTTGCAGCCAGTGCCCACTGCCTGCTTATCAAGCACACAGCATTTGCTCCAGTGAACACCCTCGAAGTGACAAGACAGAGCTCCATTTGGGGATGGGGGAATTCAGAGGAAAAGATGCTGTTATTGCACCGTCACTTCTAAGCCAAAGATAACCAAAACCAGCGAGGGAATGTAATATCATAAATCACTTATGCTTTCACTAAACTCCTCAAAGCCTTCAATTAACATATTTCAAGAGACACAGAGGTTAAATCCACGTCTGTGCCGCAGCAACAACCAAGAACACTGTGGTGTGCAACATCCACTCCCCCAGTTCCCACTGACTGGGACATGCATCCTGTGTTGTTTTCAAATGCACATTTCTAAACATCTGTGCACAGAAAGGCTCTGACTTACTGCAGCTGTACAAGTATTTAATTGTTTGCCTCAATATGGCTGATCAAATATCATGCAAATAGATGGAAAGGGATGATTTAGCAGCTTGAAATGCATTTTTCTAGAGAAAAAAAGACTCTATTCAGGGTGGATTAAACTTTGAGAAAACTTTCAGCAAGTTTAGATGAGTGTAATTTACAAAAAGGAACTGACTAAAAGACTCAAGACCCAGTATTTAAGGACTTGCCTATTAGGCACTCTAATTTTAGCAGCCAGAATATGGTTTCCCATGGAGACAGTACTAGGTCTGCCAAGCAAATATTCAAGGCAGCAAATCTGTGGACGCAATTCTGCATGGCATTATCTTTAGGAATTTATCCTAATACCCAGACCAGCAGGAAGGCATCAGAAGCCTTTTGGCTCCTATTCCATCTCATTGCAGGGCCATGCTGAGATGGGCACCTGCTACAACCCCACAAGATCCAATGAGATAAATTTACAGCCAGTCTAAGCCAGCATTCAAAGCTGGAATAACAGCCTCAATAACAGATGAAGGCATGCAAATGCAAGTGGAATACCGGGGTCATGTCCAAAAAATCTGTTGCCTTCCCTTAGTTGCTCACCTTCTCAGTACCTTGCAGCTCACTAGGCATTTCCATTTCTTCACCCAAGTGTGGATATAACAGCCCATCTAAGCAGCTCAGCACTTAGTGGCAACCTTAAATCTAGCTGGGACCCAGAATCCCAGTAGGTCAAGAACATGATTAAGATCCCTCTACACCCTCAGAACAAAAAGCATCAGGAAAGAGCAGGAACTGACACTCATTTGGTCTCATGGCTAACAGAATTCAGGAAAAGAACATCATCAGTTCCTCGGTCTGAGAGAGCTCAAGATCTTATTTTTTAGGTAGAGTCGCAGTCTCTAGGTAAGGAATTCTCTAAGGAACACTCTGGGGTAGGACACTGTTGAGGTTTCCTCTTGCTCAGAGCTGCCACTGTTTGGGTCAGAGTCAGGGAACAACTTCATAGTGAGAGAAGTAGAGGTCTGCAGTCTAGACTTTGACCATATTCTAACTTAATGACACTTTAATATAAAATACATTGATTTATACGGGTCTTGTCTAAATGCAAAACCCAGAAGATTCCTGCAAGGCCTTCTGCAGGCCCCAAAACTGAGGACATACCTTCTTATAACCTCAGCATTTAATGGATCTGTCTCTTTCAGGGCAGAATTTAAATGTATATTTTGTGTTAAAAACGCATCACGCAGGACATGAGTTTTCTTGGATTTTTCTGTCTCACTGATTTGTTTTTGAACAGTCACTTTTCACATACCAGTATCTTAATATGATGTTATCTTTGGTTCAGAATGCTGTTTCAGACTTAAAAAGAAACCCCTAACCAGACAACAACCCTCATTTATGACCACCCACAGGCCTTACTAACTCAAACTCGTGACGTGAAATCCATAATATTTGCTGAGGTCTGCAACAATCAGTCTCGTGATCTGAAAAATCCTTCAAAAACTTTGCTGCACAGAGTTTCCTTTCAAGGGTTGGAAATGAAAGTCTCCCCTAAAAGGCTGTGTGCACTGCAGCTGCATGCAGAATTTTATTTACATGCATAGGATTTAGATCTAGCCCACCCCATCCAGTAACAGATTTTTAAAGCCTGAAAGCATAATTGTTATCCATCTCCAATAATAAAAATTACACTTCCCAGACACTCTGATTTCAGTAGCAGATGGTAAGCTGCTGCTTCTGAGAGACACTGTGAATGACTTGCAGTGAGTCCTGATAAACGAGCACTTGATCCAATCACCAGCCTACTTTAAAGTGAGCTTTGTAGAAAAATGACTTGCAGCCATCACTTACTGTGACTGATTTCTGTTCCAAGTCTATTCCTCCAGCAACACTAAATCCCAGGCCAGCTCCTTCTTCTTTGTGCAAGACTACAAAGTACGTGTCCTCTTTGCTCTAGCAGAAAAATGGAGGTGCACAGGAAGGGGAAGAGGAAACACAAAACCAAAGATTAAGACCAAGTACCCACATAAATGACAAATTCCCAGTACCCACAAATTATGGCAGGTGAAAAGAGACAACTCAAGGAATTAAAACTGAGACATTAAACGCATTTTACTTCATGTTACAGAATGAAGCAGCCGTCTAGGAGAACTCAGGTGACAAGAAAGGTTTCTTCAGTCAGTCCAAGGCTAGCAAACAAAGTCAAAATAGGGTAGTGAAATGGCATTAAACCTTGGGCAGCCTAATTTTTACAGGCTGTAGTCAGTTTTGCATTGTTCAACATTTTGCAGTAAAAATTCAATATTCCTATTCAATTCCTGGACCAAGCACTGTACTCTTCAGTGAATTACTAACACTTTTGTTATCCAATTTCTTCTTCTTCAAAAGAGTAACACAGATGTAATGCAGGGCAGTTGCATCACCCTCTTCTCAGCAGGGCAGGACAATCCTGCAAGGAGCAGTGGCTACATTACTGAAGCTCAGGAAGGTCAGATGGGACAGCAGAAAAAACTGTTTCACTTGGGAGACGAAAGTAAAGAGCAGTTAGTGACCTAAACACGACTGAGCTGTGCTGTTGTAGAAATGGGATCATCCTGCACAGGAAAAAGATTGGTGCAGGTTTGCATCCAACGAGTCTGACACTGTCACAGAGATCACATTTTTTGGTGTAAGGGGACCTATAGAAAGGAATTTGGTGGAACACAGTACCTATCTGTGGGGCAGAGCATCAGATGTGGGGAATAGAAAGCAGGTTTCTCAGCTCTTCCCAAGGATCCCATCTAACACCAGTTATTTCCAGAAATTGCCAACACTCAAAGTAACAGCAAATCATTAGAATCCAATCTCATAATCTACTTAGCA
This sequence comes from Hypocryptadius cinnamomeus, assembly GCA_013400635.1. Taxonomy (NCBI): domain Eukaryota; kingdom Metazoa; phylum Chordata; class Aves; order Passeriformes; family Zosteropidae; genus Hypocryptadius; species Hypocryptadius cinnamomeus. The sequence continues at coordinate 76,964 of VYZP01074275.1, forward strand.
TTAAACTATATATTTAGTTCACTAAACTCAACATGTTAATTCAGCATTTTTGTTTCAGATGGCACAGGGAGCCACAAATCATTAGATTTTGTGAAACAACAGTCAAATTCTTGGTCTCACAGCATGTTCCTCTGCTACATAGTGTCTGTGGAAGATTTCCTACACTAGAGGCATTCCTGCAATGTCAGAAACTGATGTCACCCTGCTCCACATCTCTGATCCATCAGCTCTCAAGTAGAGAGGAGCAGTAAGGGCAGAATATCTTTGTCCACAGTGTTTTGTAAATGCTAAGACCCAGCTCACCCGTACTCAAATGAGAACAGTTTTATGTCTGGCTAGAAATAATAAAATCAGTTAAGTAACTAGGCTAGCTCCTTTCCAAGCAATGGAAATACACATATCTTTGACTCTTAAGTATTGTAGCATTCCTTTTTCTTCAAGAGACCAGGCTCTTCCCAACCCGTGATATCTCAACTTAATTTGTTTACACCGGTGAAGGAAGGAAAGAAAGTCAGTCAGGTGTTAAAAGAATTATCCAAGGATCATATGTGTTGGGCCAGTCAACAACACAGTCTGGATACTGGCTTCCCACTCCCAAGGTGCATTCCCTCCCTCCCCAGCCCTCAAAGCTGCTCCTTGCCAGCACACATAATATTGGGCAGAGACCTGGCTGTAGATGCTTACTGCTTTACTTGGACACTCAAAGGACACACGAGGCCTCCAGTAATCACCTCTGTTTAGACTCTTAGCCAAAGACACAAAGTCATAGAGACTTAAATAAAATTACCATTTTTAAATTAATACTAGTAGCATTTATTAAATGCCGCATTAAATTCAGCACTGTTTAATGCAAAGGATGGTGACAGAGCTTCCCAGAGAAGCTCTCAGTCCAAATCAGGCAGTCCATCTCATTTTTCAGCAACTGGATAACTATGAAGAACTGTTCTATTGTACATTCAAAATCCACCATTTGAATAGCATAAATTTTTCCAGAGTATGTGCCACACTGGGCTTAAATATGGATAAGAAACTATGCAGACAAGGAGTGCATTCCAAAAAGCATTCAGCTTTATAAATATTTGAGCTCTCAGGCTTTGAAAAGTGGCATAAATAAATAAACTCTCCAAAAAGACATGCAAAATACTTTAGAGAACACTTAATTACCTCTGTCCAGTTGTGCAATCCAATCCTACTTTTATCAGTAAACCTAGCTAGCCCTCTTGGCTCACCAAACTTTTGAGACTTGCATTCTTTAGCTATGCTGTCCCCTGGAAGGAGATAAAGCTGGATATTTTGGGGAGGTCCTTTTCCCCCCAGCTTGTTCTATGTTTGAAATTGCAATCTTTGTGAACAAAACTCAAGAACACTCTAGATGCAGCTCAGCCAGCAGTTATGCAGACCAGATGGCAGTTTCCCTTCCAGCACTGTCATTATTTTATCAACTTCTGTTCTGATTTTAAAAGGATGTGGCTATATCCCACGAACAGAAACACCAAAAGCAGGGAAGTAATGTTCTGGCAGGCACTTCACTTTGGAAAGTCTTCTTCAAACACCTACATAACACCTACATAAAGCAGGTTATCTTGATACGTAAACCAGTTTCCACAGAAGAGAACAGAAAGGCCACAGGAGTCTCTTATAAACCTTTCAGCAGCCACATTCTGGTGTTCAAGTTCATCATTGAACAAAATTAATTCAATTTCTGTGATTACAGCTTCTAGCAAAAGGCACCAGGCACAAAGAGGTGCAGAGCTTCCCCTGCACAGCGGGGAAACTGAGTCTGACCCAGATGGCTGGTGGAAAGCTAAATTCTGATGTGCAGTTACTGGGCAACTGAGATGGAAGAATACTTTCCCACTTAGAATAGGTCTATTTATTGTGACTCACAACTGCTTTTGAACTTCCTTACACAAAAAGCCATTCAAAATTATGACAGGTTTATAGCAGGCATTTAAAATCAACATTAGTAAAATTAACATCAACTGCAGTTGATAGTAATAGACTGTCATGGGACTACTGCAGGGGCCCTGAAGCAGTTTGGAAAAGATTTTATCTACCTTTACGAAAACCCTCAAAAATCCACCAATAACCCAGTTTTATCTTGTGGTTTTTACCTTTACTTGTGCTTTGACTTCTTGGAGCATAGCAGCAACATCACATTTTGGTACTACCACTGACAAAATAGATTGCAGTTTTTGCTGGTCCAGGCTTGAGATGAGCAGCTGATCCAAGCTAAAATAAATGTAAAAAGACAGAAGAGCTCTATATTTTCCAGCTTTGTAGAGATACATTTTACGTACACAGTATAGGCTGTATTAGGAAAAATGACAAAGACGGAATCTTGAAAACTGGTAAGAAATGGTGTATGCTGGAAGAATAGGAAGAGGCAGTGCAGATTATTTAAGAATAACTCTGGAAGTCAGTCCCTGTTCTGTTCCCCTCATCCTTCCCTAATGGTTTTAGCAACAGACATTAACAGGAGACAACTACATGTGAAGACTACTTCTGGCAGGACAACAAGCTCGTTTGTCACCACAGGCTGTGCTGGCAGCCAGTGCTGTGCAGACTTCTCTCCACCACTACTGCTGTGCTGTAACATGGCCAAAAACTGACCAAAACCTGCTAGAGGGGCCACAGAAAAGGAGCCCAGCCATTCCAGGATAAAATGTTTAATTCTGTACTGAAGCCAAGAAGCAGCATGGCAGCTACAAGGCATCAAGGTCATCAGCACTCCCAGACTGTGAAGGGACAGCAGGCTGGGGCCGCAGCTGAAACGTGCTTTGGGGCACACCTGCGGCACAGTGGAAGCTTTGCCTTGGGCAGGGGTAAAACAATAACAGCAAAGCTGACACCAACCTGATAGACCAGCTGCTTCCCCTATCCAGAAAGCTGCCATGGGGCATGTCATCATCTGAGGCAGAACCCGGCGTCCCTGAGCCGCTGTCCCGGGGGCTGCAGGCTCCCATTCCCATCCCACCCAGCTCCGCTGGGCTGCAGCGGGCTGGTGGAGCTGCCCCGCTCTGGGCAGGTGTGCCAAGGACTCTGCGGGGCGTGATTTCCAGCTCTGTCTTGAAGCAGGCGGGCTGCGGGGGCTCAGAGAAGCTCTCTCCACACAGCTTGTCCAGGTCAGGCATGCTGAGGGCTCTCAGCTCCCGCAGCCTGGAGCGGGACAGCGGCGGCCGCCCCAGGCCCCGGCTGCGGCGCACCTGCGAGGCTGAGGTGGGGAAGGTGGTCATGTCTGCCCCAACACCATCCTCCTCGCTCCTCTGGGGCTTTCCATCCCCTTTGCCACCCTCGGTCACACGCACAGGCTCTGTGCCAAGGGGAGACTTGGCCACGGTGTTGGCTGAGCTGGGACTGCCACCGTAGGAGCTCAAGCTGCGCCGCAGTGCCCATGGTGCCTCAGCGGAGCTGGATGTGGTGGCCAACCCACCACATGACCTCCTGGCAAGGGGCAACCTGGCAGCCGAGCATATATCAATGGCCTTCACAACGGGCCGGTCAAAGTTCGCCAGGTTTTCAAAGGATTTGATCCTCTGTTTGACAGAGAAGGATGAAATTGGCTCATGTGGCCAGTTCAGCTCATAGTAATAGTAATTCCGCCTGAAGCTTCTCAGTTTATCAGCAGTGGGGTAGCTAACGTCACTGGCTGAGGGGGACGTGTCATGGACCTTCTGGTCACTTTTGGAGGAGTAAGCTTGTTCCTTTCCACTCTGGCTGTTGGGCAGATTCAGGTGAGCCATCTTTAACACCCCCGTTGCTGCCTGTGGGTATTTCTCCTCTGCAGTTTGGCCCTGGGGACCTCGCACAGGGTGAACCTCTGCAACATGGCAGTCCTCCCTCAAGTGACCCGATAACTGGGATGGCATCGAGTAGGTCCTAGTCACAGGTTTTGACAAGCCACAGAGACGTCTGTCTGCAGCAGTATCTCCTCTTGAGAAATACTGCATGGTCCCCATCTCAGTCAGCCGAGGCATTTCTGCATTCACCTCTTCTGTTTTGTCCAGCAATGGCAGCCGCAAAAACGATGCTGGTGAGGATGAGGCAGAGGAGGAGGAGGAAGGGGATGATGAGGAGGAAAGCTTCACCTCAATGAAAGTGCGTTGAATCTCCTGCCCTTCCAGCTGCTCCTGCTGAACTGAGGGGGATCCCAATGAAGAAGAGCAGGCCCCAGCAGCCATTCCTGTGCTTTGCAGATCTAATTGCCTAAGGTCATCTGCACTATGGATGCTTTTGATTGTGTTCAGGTCTCCTCCAGGGTTATCAGTCCTCCCTTTCACGTATTCAGCTTTTGGCATCCCCTGAGGAGGTGAAGTGACTATGGACTGACTGTCTCTGGCTCTGAAATCATCCACCTTAGCATCCTTACCCTGACACACCACAGCCTGCATGGAAACTTGCTTCTCTTTTGGCTTTCCCCATGATAGCTCCCCACAGCCACATTTCATTTCACTACTCGTGGTTGGACTGCTGCTGCCATTCAGGAGAGGCAGATGCAAATCTTCAGAAATTACCAGAGATGGTTTATTTTCTAGTTCTGATTTCAGAGTCTTTGAGGCTGCTGAAATGCTCTTTCCAGGATCTGAGTTTGTAGGTGAGTTACGGGACAATGGTGCTTTCTTTCCCAGGAGTTTGGGGGATAGTTGTGGAGAAACAGAAGCCCTTTTCTGATCACCCCCATTGACTTTGGTAGGAGTAACGCCAGAAGAATCTGAATTTGTCTTTGCTTTGCTTTTGATGGTGAACCCTTTTAGCTTTGGTCCTGCTTTAGATTTCTGATTATTTAAAAGGGTGTCCATTATACTTTTTTGTGCCATTGTCTTAGACTCCTGACAGGATTTTTTCTGTGAGGATGGGCTGTGCGGTACTGCAGCTCCTTTGCAGTGATTTGTGCCTGAGCTTTGGACTTTTCCATTTGAAGTCCTTCCTGAAGTCACAGAGTTAATTTTCTCATTTTTTCCTGGCAATTCATGAGTTGCATTAGCCTTTGGATCTTTAGATCTAGTGGGAAAGGGTGACCTGAGTGATATTCCTCTTGTTGACAATGCATTCACATGATTGCTGTCTGTTTTAGATGAAGTGGACAAACTGTTGGTTTCTTTCTTCACCAAGCAATAATTAACAGCATGATTACAAACATCAACTGCCACTTCACTTTCAGATTTGGATCTCTGCTCATCATGACATCCTTCTTTCTCAAACAAGCAGTTCTCCAAGACATTGACATTTCTAGCAGAGCAAAAGCTTGTCTTTTTCCAGTGCAGAGACCCTTTCTCTTCAGTAGATTCACAGCATTTCTTATGTTCATTACTGGTCCCCAAATCCATCTGTTCTTCTGTACGTAAGGCACCATTGTTACAGAAAGAGTAAACTTCAGGGATACTGACTGAATTCTTTAGGATGTCTTCTTCTGGCAGGAGAACTGAGGAAGGAGAACACAAGGATGCAGAGGACACATCTGGACACTGTGAAGGACATGGAGTGGGACCACCATGATCTTCCAAACCCAGTTTGTTGATGCTTGTCTCCAGTGACCCACACATTGCACAGCCCTCATTCTGCAAAACTTTGCCACTGTAAGGGTGCAGTGGGGACAGCGAGGATGAGCTTGTTCCAGAGGTGAGATGCTGCTCCTGTGCGGGCTTCTGCGGCTCGTCGCTCATGCAACAAATCTCAATTTGCTCCTCATCTGACTCTGTTACAGTAGAGCCTGTGGGGGCATTAGCAGCAGCACATTGCCCAAGCAACACCTCACTAGTACTGTCAAAGGCTTCTGTGACAGACTCTGCATCTGAGTGAGAATCCTCTGCAGCCCCATACATCGACTTTGGAAATGGGTCACTTCTCTTACGGTCCAGAGAGTTTGCTGCAGGCAACTCATCCTCACTTAAACTGCTAAAATTCCTAGAATAGTTATTTAAAGAGTTTTTATTCACAGTAAAAAGTTTGCCTGTGTTGATGGAGTCCAACACAGACAGCCCCAAAACCCCTTGTGCATTAGCTCCACAATTCACAGCTTTTTCCAGCAGCTCCTCCTTGGGTGCTCGTGGCTCGGAGCCGGGGCAGCCTTCGTCAGTGCCACAGCAGCACATCGTGGTGTACTCGTCTCGCAGGGGACTTTCTGCGCGCGACGGGGTGCGCAAGGCCCTGCCCTCGGGGGCACCCATCTGGCCGAGCAGGTCGTCGATGTCGGTGACGGGGATGGCCGCGCAGTCCTCCTCACGGCTGGCCCTCGGGCCACCTCTGTGTGCGTCCCGGCTCGTGGCATCAGGCGGCAGTGTTGCTCTCTCCGCCGCGCAGCCGCCGACAGCAGCCTGCAGACCTGCCCTTTCGCGCTTCCCAGAGCTCTGTTCTTCCTCCGCTGTGAGGATGCTGCTGACATTGGCCTGATTTTGAGTGTCTACCCCTGGAGACAGGATGAGGTTTGTAAATCTGCTGACAGCTGCATCACGATTTAAAAAAAAAAAGAAAGAAAAAAGAAAAAAAAGGCAAAATTCTGTCAAATATAAGTGATATAGAAAACACCAGGTTTTATTACAAAAATAGACACCCACATAGACTACATGATCTGCACTCCTCCTCTTCTGTAATGATGTTTACAACAACTCAAATTAATCATAACCATGTGTATTTGAGTAGTGCACAGAAGGGAGCAATCCACTTATCCAAGGTGAGTAGTCATGATCTGTTAAACTCTCATCTTTGAAATTGCAGCAGCCAACTACCAAAGTGTCAGCATGCAGTAAGTCACGCTGAGCAGCACTGCTTCTCATCACTTGTTTCATCTCTGAAGTCTCCAACAGAGACCCCGGGGAGCACAGAAAGCCCTGACATAGCAAAGGTGACCAGATAACACAGTGACAGTCTGTGCATAAATAACTTGGCTCTGACCCCTCAGCACTTTTGCAGGTGTTCGATGTGACAGGCATGGGTGATGTTACGCACACATTAAGCACATGGGCTTTACTGCATTTCTGGCACAGACCTCTCCTGGCTTCCAGTACATGTTTAACCCACTCCTGGGCAGCACACCGAGCTCCCTGTCACTGCTGCCCTCCAACATATTCCTGCTCACCCATATCTCCACATCTTCAGCTTCCAGCACTTCACCCTACGCACCAGACTCCGCCTCTCTACACTGCTCCTGAGACATGCATCCCCATTCAAGCTGCCCTCCAGAGGACAGTTACTATGACATGGGGCCCAGAAAGTGTATAGAGAAGGAGAGGCTATTCAATGTCAGCACCCTTTCCTGCTCATTTAAAGGTGCCTGTGCATCTCTGTACTTCTCACACAAACCTGCAGCATCATCCACATCACTTAACTTAGGCATCCATGTTAAGAAGTGTTGATTCCTCCTGAAGTCAACAAGGGAAAAACACCTCAGGAGGACAATCTCAAGCAGCCAGATTAGAATTTGAAGTACTCCCCTGCTTCAGCATGGCGGATTACGTGCTGAAGAGACCACCTTTTTCACCAGTGGGATAGGACAAGGGGAAGGGTGAAGTGCCTTACAAAGTACTGCCAATGAGTCCTTGCCCCAATGCTATTGGTTTGAAAAGCCACAGCAATCTAAGGAAATAAGAACAAGATCCTGCCAAGCCTGGAGTTCCTTAAAAAACAACTGGAAGTCAAGCATCTGGAAGCACTTCAGGTTCCCAGGTACACAAAGGTACACAAAGAAGATCATAAGCTAGAACAAAGCAAAATATTATGTTCTTCCTGAATTTGAAAAGTATGCTTTTCTTTTTCAAACACTCATTTCCACACCACATAATTTGTACAGTCTGTGGGGATTCATACATTGCTGTGGAAGCATAAATCAGCCCTGAGCAGAAAGCAAGAAGGTATCAAGTATTTCAACTCAGACTAGAAAACTTTCTGTAATGAAACATAAAAATAAACATTTTTGTAAGATTTTAGTTTTCTGTTTCATCTTCCTGCACTTGAGAGAATTCTGACATAATAAAAGGGAAAGAAAGAAAAAAAGAAAGAAAAGGGGTTTTTAGTGTCTTATTGTCCATTCATAAAAAACATTACTAGAACTTCAGATTTAAGAGAGAGATTTGATTATAAGGGGGCTATATATTTAATGAACAGGCTCAGCAATAAAATGAGTTGTCAGGACAAGAATCACTGCCGTTTTAGTTCCAGGACTGCATAAAATGACTCAGACCTCTGCAAACACTGCCAGGAGGGACCCACTCTGTGTGGGAACTTTGAATACTTCACACAGGAGCAGGCTTTCTCCCCTTATCATGGTGCCAGAAAGGACCCTGAAGCTTGGCTTGGTGATGAAGTGCTTTGCTTGGTTCACCAATGCAGACACAATGTCCCCCTGTCCTCTTCTCTGAATCCATGTGTGAAGCTAGGACAGCAGAAGGTCAGGCCCAGCAGATCCAAGGACGTTTTGTTCACTTGTACCCAGAACAAAAGCAAAACTGCTTTCTCACCTGACGCTGCCTTCTGGATCTCCAGGGTTACGGATGTGGGAAGACACTGCATAAGCAAACAGATTTCCTCATACATCATCTTGCTGACGGGGATGCTGTTGATAGTGGTAATCTCATCTCCTACAGACATCTTGCCCATTGATCCCTGATGCAAAGAGAGATTCAAGGAAATTATAAATACACATCAGAAGCCCTGCAGAGATTGCAGGGAAGCAATTAATAGCTTATAAGCAACATCCCCTGTTTCACGTCACTGCAGAACACAGGTACCACCGCTGTCAGTTTGCCAGCACATAAATAAAGACCAGATTGTGTTTCTGCCAGGAGGAGAATTAAAGATCAATCTAAAACAGGAAGGTCAAAAGATCTGCTGGTTTCTCTGGGAGATGAGTATCATGATGGAGGACATAGCCCTCTTAGTTAAATGAAATGGGATGGATCAGCCCTAGCTTCTTCAGGACTGGAACACTGTGTGTCATTTTTTAATTCCATGCATGAACTACTTCTCAGGTGGAACTCTCTTAAACCAGTGAACAGACGTAAACTGAGCTCTTAAGGTAAGGGTTTGTTTCTAAATACTGCAAAAGAAGTCTGAGAAAAAGGCAGGAACAAAACCCAAATCCCCAGATCTCACAGCTCTATTCAAACTGCTATGCCATATCCCCTCTTACTCCAGTGGCCGCTAATGAGATTAAAAATGCTACAGCCAGGTTTGTACACCAGAGTATTATTCTTTTTTCTGCACTTCTGCATCTAGCAATTCCACAACCAGTGTGAAGCACGTATCCATACTGGTATGGGCATGTATGAGACGTGTTACTGGTTACAGGTTCTACTGTATTATGAGATGTGCTATGTGTTACTGGTTCTACTGTAGCTCTTGGCAAACCTGGCCAGCACCTAAAGCCTCCTGGTTCCAGATCCCTGTAATATGGGGACATGCGCATACAAAATAGTAAAGCACAATATACATTTGTTACCACCATCCTCTGCCACCAGGATTTACTTATTTTGTCTTTGCCCATAGTTAAAACATGAATACAAAAATTTCATTCCCTCAAAATTGCAATTGCAAGAGAGGGTGAGACCATCTCAGTGGATCTGTGTCCTGCTTCTCTTAGTTTTGAATTAGCCTGGGCACACTTCTCAATCAGAAACATTTTATTTAGCAGAAGCTCCGCAACAACATGGGGTGAGACATTTTACCCAGCAAGGACAAACACTTCAGTTGTGCTTACTCTCAACAGACCACTTGCTTAATAATAACCATGAAAATAATAATAATCAGCCCCACAATGGGAAAGCACATCACTATAAGGCACTCAAATTACAAATTACCATTTCTGCTGGTCCACCTGGCCGCATCCCTGTGACAACAACCTTTAATGGCATGGCTTGGATTTCCAAATCCAGGCCGAATGACTCATGCTCATTGCGAACCAGAGTGACGACTTCCACCTGGCCCTGCCCGACCACATCAGGTGCTTCACACTTCTTGCTGTGAGGGAGCATCCTGGCAACAGGCTTGTTGTAAGAGCCATGCTCCTCCATCCTGTGTCTCTGAAGGCTTCGACACTCAGTGCTCATCATGCTTTTCACTCTGGTGACTGCTCTGTGCTCGAGTTTTGGCGATCTCTTGGATTCAAGCTGTGCTTCCCGGAGCTCCCTCAAACTGAGGCTGCCAAGACGAACTTCAGGCACACTTGAGTAATCAAATGCTATGATGGGGAAAAAAGGAGATTCAACTTGCTCCAGCGTGCTGTCTGCGGACTCCACGGAGTTGCTGAAGACAGGGGAAGATGTCTCCATGCCACTGTATCTCGATGACTCACTGTCCTGGCTCTCATCATCGATTTCTACAGACGAGGTTGTAATGACAATGCCAGCATCCTCCTGGCTCTTGGCCCTCTGGCTTCTGTGCAAGTGGGAACTTTCATCGTCATCACTGGCGTCACCATCATAGAAAACAACCCGCCTCTGTCGGTGAAAGGGGCTGCGGGCAGATTTGGGGCTGTCGCTGAGGATGCCGGGTCGGACAGACTCCACTTGCTTGTTGTGATGCCCAGACGACCTCCCACTAGCTGGAGAAGCCAAACCATTTGCTTTTGTCACTCCTGCATCTCTAGCAGCTAGGAAAAAAAAAGTTATACTTTAACTGTACTTATAGATGACTTTTAACACCGCGCATCTCACTACAGCAGAATGCCTGTGGGTCTGTTTACAGAGGAAGCGTAACTCTTCACAAAGCGAAAATCAGGCTTTTCATGTCCTCTCTAACTACAGTAAACATCAAGAGGACTGCAGATAGCACTACAATTTATGGGTAATTCCCAAAATCAGTTCATTAGCATGTCTAGTTCTATTTTCAGTTTATTTCTAAATTATGGCTATGACTCAAAGAAGAAAGGGATGCAAATTCAAGTGTGTATTTTAGTTTAAACAACAGATTTTCTTTCACATTTTCCTTAAATCCAAGCTCAGAACTCCTGAATTAACTCACAGAGAGTAAAAATTGCTTTCTTGAACAAAGACTGAAGCACACAACAATCAATTTCAAATCAGCAAGTAACAAACCCAAGAACCCTTCCCACAATCTCCTTAGAAAGAACTGCATCTCACTTTGTGGGAAGTTATTTTGTTTTGCTTTTTTCAGTGGCTAGTTAAAAATGTAAAAATGCTTTTAAACATTAAATAATTTCCACAGAAAATAAGATGTAGACAAAGAAATTATTTGAGAAACACAGGAAAAGTAGAACAAATACGTCCTTTGAATTTGTGATCAGGTGCACATCAGTAAGGACACACAAGGTTCTTTCAGTCAGTTATTATGGGGAGAAACATACACATGCAAAGTATCTGATGTAAAATTGCACATTTGTTTGTTTGTATACATATATTGACCCTCTCAAAGTTTCTGAGATAACTATGAACAGTCTCCATAAATGTAATAAATAAGATGATGAGTAATTTGAAAAAAAAACCCAAACTGTGCAGTGCTGTCAATCTAGTTTCATACAAACCAATCAAAGTCATTTTCACATTATCAGAACAGCGCTTTGAACAAAGTATCATGGAAACAGGCATTTCTGTGGATTGCTGTAAATTCCTTCAATTTTCCAGAACTTCATGCCATCAACAATGGCTTACAATACACTGCCTGGCATTTCTTACCAGCACAGGGACCACCACAGCTCTCCTGTACAGGAACCCAGCACTCAGTCACTCTGCCCCTACTAGCCCAATGACCAGACACATTTGCAACACTTACTCAGGCTGCCAGGGGGAAGAGAGCCATCGTCCAGCCAGCTGTTCCTGTTCTTCTGACGGAGCTGCTCCTCATCACACGAGCCAGGGACAGCATCAGAGAAGGGGAGGTGGCTTGAACCATCATGGGAGAAGTACTGGGAAAGCTCTGCCTCGGAGCTGACGGATCCCTGCTGAAGAGAAGTGACCCTGGTGACCAGCTGTCCTCGATGCATAAAGCCCCTGCCTGCATGTGAGCACCACACAGACCACTCGTATTGCTGTGTCAATAAAGTAGGTTTAAACCCTGTTTTTAAAATAGAGAACTTGTATATTGAGAGCCAAACTGTTGAAATCGGATGTCTGAAACACTGCACATCAATGCATTTTTTGTCAATACAATAAATAAAAAAGGATTCCAAATCCCACTGCTTTACAAGTGTGGTTCAGTGCAGAAAAAAGGGACGAAACTATTCACTTTTGCAGTTCCCTTTGTTCTACACTGAGAGAAGGGAGGCTTTGTACTTCCAGACACAGTGTCTACAGCTTCCTTGGCTTTACCAGGAAAAACAGATTTTGCCACTGCAATGGCTATATAGAGGGACTAGAGGGACTTAGAGGGACTTAGTCTCAGCCTTCTGCCCACACACTCGGGTCCTTCCTGCTAACTTTGAATGTGTCTCACGAAGCAGGGGTGCCTTGGAGGTGGCAGGATGTGGGACCCCACATCCTTCTCTGCCATGCTCTGCACATCACTCCCAAGGCTACAGTCACACAGACAAAGAGAAGCTTGCTGCTGTCACAATTTAGATGTGTGACACAAGAAACAAACCCTTCTATGGAGCTCATGTGACAGGGAAGGAGCATGCAGGTTTTTGAACCCCTTGACCAAGAGCTTCAGTAAAAGCTGAATTTGAAGCAGGCTGTATTTTTATTGCATCTAATCCTTTTACCCGGCTTGCTGGCTCCAAGAAGCGTTTCATTGTCCAGCTGAGGGGAGATGAGGTCTCTCCCTGTTTGGCCTTCACACTAGGAGATGGACTTTTTTGCACAGCTCCTGTTAAACACAAATTAGTTAGATGCCAAAAATTAAAGTTGTGGTCCATCTAATCAAACAGGCTTCTCATTCATCTTCTGAGCTGGTGGCCACATTTAATCCCACTTATTTATTATCTGAATTGCTTTCCTAAAGTGAGATTTATTCAGCATTTCAGAAGCTCTCCCTCAGATCAGATGGAATGTTACCACGGAGACATGTTACACCAGCCAGGCCCAGGGCAGTGCTATGAACAAGAGAGGAGCAGAAGATGGTCTTCCCCATCTGTTGGAGCATGCTGCTGACTAGGGGCAACCTCAGAAGACAAATCAGCAGCCACTGACAAGGTCAACTTCAAAGCAGATCTTAGCTGACACACATAAAAAGGGGATCATAACAAATCTAACATTTCTGTCTGAACATCACCTTACCGGTCACTCTGCCATTGCCAAAAGTTTGCTTTCATCTGTCAGACTTTGGGGAATGCTGGAGTTCAAACACATCACAGAGATGCTAGAGTACATATTTTGACATGACTTTAAAGATCAAAATGGTGTTAAAACATATAGTCCAGTATGCAACACCTGGACTTTTTCAAATGGTCACAATACTTTTTGGGGTTTTTCTGCCTTTGAAAGCAAGCCTACATAGATGGAGTAGACCCCTCCTGCTCTTTCCCTACCAGAACATTGTGCTTCCCCTCATCTTGAAAGAAGTTCAGAACAACCACCTCTTGACAGCCCTACTTTCAGGTCATGGCAGCCCAGTGAACAAAAGCAAGTTACATAAGGTGCAGAGCTGATCCATCTGAACTGAATGTTTGCTAAAATTTCTGCAGTGGACAGAGTGATGATACTCCCTACACTGTTCTGCTGTCTTGAGGGCTCTCAAAATATTAATGCTGGGGAACATCAGAGCACGCCCTTAAATGGTCCTGCATCTGTGAGAGAACAGGCACTAGAGAAGAGAACATGTTGCTACCTGTGACGTGAGAGGAGCTGGAGTCCTTGCTCTCTCGGTGGGTAGTACGTGCGATTGCTTCATCCATCTCCTGCTCTGAAACCTGAAGTGGGATGGAAGACAAAGCTCAAACAGGGTACAAGACATTACTAGAGTCTTACCACTTACCACAAGTTCATCCACTTCATATAAACCACTATTTTTAAAGATGCAATAAAGAAGACCTAGTTGAGTGCTCCTAAGCCCTTGTCCCCTGACTCAGACTCTCTCAATGCCACTTTCCTGCTAAAACCAGGAAGAAGAAGCCTGCCAGCTGCAAGAAGACTGCAACCAAGTGACACATAATATAAACAAATAAAACAAGATTTCTTAAGTCCCAGACTTAAAGAAATCAAATGAAGTTATTACAGTCCAGTTTTAACTCAATTAAAAGCTGTGTATTGATTTGTTGAGAAAATATGACTTTAAAATAGACAAAGACTACTTTGTGCAAGCATACATCAGAAACTTAAACTATTCTACACTTAACACACCGGAAGAATATCAGACTTCCCATAATATTAGCTGTCTTTTTAATTTTCTTTTCTCCTTGCTTTTAAAAATAAAATCTAACTTAATAATTGGAAATTAATGTTTCTCTGGTTTAAGAATAAATACTGGTTTACAATATTTGATAATTTAGCCCATAATTACTGCCATACGATAAATTCTTATTACTGGAAAACATATGATTTTATACAGGAACAACTGGTCTGCAGGAATATATATTTAAGAACAGAAAGCAAATTAATTCTGTCAAAAATACTTTCTATGCACATTGCTTTACATTAATTAAAATTCAGCATAAATAGAGACTACAAACTTGAGTCTTCCTGAACCATGAAGATTTGAGAGATTCCGAAGCAAACTCAGCAGTTTAAACACAGCATAAATGCCATATTCAGTCAGAAAAACAAGCAGAAAGAAAATGTTGTGGTATTTCTTTTGGAAGTACATGAAAACATCAAAGTAAACATACTCAGCAGCAAAATGTACTGTGGATCTTTTGTGTTATAAAATAAGAAATTAAGTATAAAAATGTTTGAAACAACATGAACCTTTGTAAAAACACGTCTCTGTTTCAGCCTGTGTCATGACCTTACAGCAAACCAAAAGTCCCTGGGCTCCTGGGGCACAGGGAGTTCCTGCAGAACATAGACGAGATCCTTAGACGATGATCTATGGCCTTTACACAAACTTTTTGGTAAAACATATCCCAAGAATTAAAACAGGTCCCAGGTACACTGCAGTACATTTTTTAAGTTAACCAAAAATCCATGCTTCTGCAAACTCTGCCAGCTTTGATGTTTAGCACCCTTTATGGCACAGGCAGTTCAAAATTGAAAGGGACAAGTTAATTCCTAACTCCAATCTGCACACTGGGGTACTATTATAAGCAAATGAAATAAAATAAAATACTGACACTTATTTATCGATCCCCCAGTGCTTTCAGAAAATGGGTGACAGTAACATAACAAAAAATATGGGTTCCTATACAGACACTCCTCCAGAGATCCAGCCATGAGAGATTATGGATTCAATACTGCCAGGATTAGGGATTCAGTACTGGAAAAATGCTTTAGGGTCTCTCCAGCTCAACTTTTAGCTTTTCATACATTTCTTGGCAAAGGATTTGTTGTCATCTTAAATATCACTTATGGAAAACTGTAATAGGAGACACTTAATAGTTTCCCTCTGTTACTGAGTAATACCAAGCAATTAGCTTAACTCAGTTCATCCTTTCAGCAGACACCAGGTTAGGTCACTCATCAGCTTTCAGGACTCCACCACAGCAAGAAGAGGGACACATGAGAAAGGGCAGACTCTACAGCACAGCATTTTTATTTCATGCTTCTTACAGACAATCTGAAAAGTCTGTAAGCCTTAATAATGCAATCACATTGAACCATTGTTTTGGTTCAGCATAGCACACAGACTCACCAGAAATACTGTTATCTTAGGCTATAAGCCCAACTCTTACCCTCACCGTGCTTACCTTTAAAAGAACCACAGCCTCTTTCTTTCTAGCAGCACAAGGCCTTCCAACAAAGATAATAAACTCTGGCAAGTAGGCCTCTGTTTGTTGACTGTATGTATGATTTAGCAGAAAATACACCATTAATGACAAAATAAGAAACCTGAGTTCTCCTAGATATGGCTTTATTAAGGCCATTTGTAGTTATGAGTTCAAAAGTCAGAGCTTTCTGGACCCACTAATGCAAATATTTTTACAGCTTCATTCCTGTTTGAACAGGAAGGTTTCATACACTCATGAAATTCTTTGAAATACTGAAATAAAAGAAGCTGTTATTCCCTATAGCTTGGCTAATAGGCTTTCATCTTCTATCATCAATTTTTAAAAAATGCTTGAGAACACTTACTTTGTAAATACAGACTTATTTCCAAACTGACCTTGCACGGATTCAGTAGCAGTGCGCTCCATATTCTCACGTTTTAATTCCTGAAGGAAAACTTTGATCTTTGGATAGATTTTACTTTATTACAGTTGATCAATTCAAGCTGTTGATACATATATTCCTAGCCCTAAATTATATTCTACTCAAAGACAAACTAACTGCAAAATAACTTATAGGAGGAAGAGGTCTTGTGCTGTATTTGAGTTGCTACTTCATCCAAGTACCAAGAAAGATGGGAACACTTCATTCAAGCAGTTCCAGGAAAATGCAATTGATCAGTGGGTGACTAAGTCAAAAGCACCAGGGACAGTCCAACATTGCTATGATTTACAAAACTGGGAAGCATCATTACAATCCTGACATCTTGCACAACACATGCCATAGTGAGAAAAAGCCATTTTCTTCATTTTCTGCTTTTCCGACAGCAAGACTCAAATTACCATGCCAGATGAAAACAATCCAGGTACACTCACTCATTTTCTCCTCACCTTTGGGTTAGGATGACGACTAATGATTAGGCTGACTGGGCCTGGTCCACACTCACTGAGGATTGCGTATGCTTCGCTTAATGCTGCGTGACGCAGGCTCACAGAATCCGCCTCCAGAATCTGGTCACCCCGGCTGCACAGAGACACAGAGTCACCTAATCACAACCACTTTCCATGCAAAAAAATTGTGCTTTCAACTGATGGCCAAGATTTTTCAAAGACGTAAGTGTTCTAGAAAAAAAACGTGACTTTCAAAGAAGGTGCTGCTACCAGTGATGTGAATGGTCTAAGTCCTCATGAGTTCACAAAGGAGGCTCAGAGATCCCTTCCGCTCTTACTATCAGTGCAAAAAATCTCTATTGAATGAACCAAGAAAACTGTCTGCATTTGGACCAGGGTGAAAGCAAGCTTCAGTTCCAGTTCTGCATTCAGATATTTATTGAGCACAGAAAAATGGGATTCAGATGGGCTGTTCCTTCACACCATACTGAATTACTTAGCAGAAACACTGATAAGAAATTCATTATTTAAATATGAGTTTATGAAATTACTCCAGGAAAAGATTGAGCCTGGTAAGCCTGTATTTGTTAAAAATTATCATAGAGAACCTATTAAAAAGGAAAAAGAAAAAAACAAAACAAAACTCTCCAGAAAGGAAAACACACTGTGTGATTTAAAAGGGCATGTAGTGATATGACAAGGGAGTATGGCTTCAAACTGCAAGAGGGCAGGATTAGATCAGGTGTCAGGAAGAAATTCTTTATTGTCAGGGTGGTGAGGCACTGGAACAGGTTGGCCAGAGAAGCTCTGGAAGTGTTTGAGACCAGGATGGATGGAGCTTTGAGTAACCTGACCTAGTGGAAGATTCCCTGCCATGGCAGGGGATTTGAAACAAGATGAACTTTAATGTCTCTTCCAACCCAAACCATTTCATGATTCTATGAAAGTTTAGTTCTGTTTTCTCAGTTTTGTAATTCTTGCTTATAGTGCTCAGACATCTGGAACTATTCAAAAGAAAATATCATCAACTAGGGATATCATTAAAGCATTCTCCATAATTCCTGAAACATTTGCTTTGGATAGACCCTCTCAATGTATCTACTACTGCTGGCTTGTGTTGGGCTACTTGTGACAATGACAATGTGGTGTGTGACACTATGAGAACACACACCAAAGGCAAAATAACAATTGCAATTCAGTAACCTGCACTTCTGGTACAGGCTCAGGAAAGTAAAGGGTGAATTATCAGTTGTGCAATCATCTCACTGCTCTGCCTATCCTTTAGACTTGCACAAATGCAGTCACTTACACAGCCACATGACTGAGAGAGAGAGCTCAGATACAGAAGAGCTGGATTCAAACCTCTCCTGGCATTGCAAAGCCAACATTTGATTAACAAAGTTTTCCAAAAATCAAAACCACCCTGTAAGTCTTGGCCTATGAAGCCATAAATCGCTGATGGGACAACAGAAGCAACGTCTCAAAGAAGCAAGCTAAAAATCTGGGAAGCGTGCCTGGATATAATCAATCACATAAACCTAATAAACAATGCAGCTGTTACATACAGACATAACCAGCACTGCAATGTTTTCCAAAGGAGCCTTCGAGAAAGAAAGTTACCATTAAATGCTGTCTCCTGTAGACATTTCTATATTGTAGGAACTTTCAAGGGTTTTGGCAGCAATGCCACCATAAAATTATCTTCTTCCCTTATTCCAAGAAATCAAATTTCTGTTGCAGTTTTCCTGGTGAGCCAGGAAACAGAAGGCACTCTCTAGCCATGTGATAGCAAGGCATTTGCTCAGCCTCTCTGCACCAGCGCTCACACCACACACTCAAAGAGGATCACACAGTCCCAGCACTTCTTCAGCACAGTCTCCCCTCTGGAGCCATGCTCCCAGCACCCACCAGCATTTATGTAGGAATGCAGAAAGTGGCAAGATTTCCTCCAAGGGTTTTCAAAAATGAAGCCTCCACAAGAGAAAAGGCAAGTAAGTTCCTGTCACTTAATCCAATGTAAGGCACAAGGGAACCCTGGGAATGACTGCTTCCAAAACACATCCCAGCTCCATGACAGAGTGCTGCTGGTCAGCCTGCAGCATCCTACCAGACTGAGGGTAAGGGGAGAAAAACACTGCTGCAGCCATGGGCACAGGCAGCTGCAGGAACATTTATCCCAGCTCTTTTTAGGAGAGTTTCAGGTGACTGAGCTTTTAGCAGAGCTTTGCAAATTTCCTCCCAGTCTGGGGTCTCTGGCTGCAGCTCTCACAAAAAAGCATGAGGCTGCACTTCTTGCTGCTCCCCTTTTTCAAAGGGTGCTATTAGGCTCAGCTTTCTGTATAGAGAATTAAAAAAAAAACAAACCAACCAAACAAGTCAGACCTTAATGATCATGCTGTTTCCAGAACAAAGAATAATGTTTCCTGGGCATTTAATACTACTTTGGAATGTCTTAACTTAAATGTTGTCTTTTTGGTGAACTCTTAAGTATAAATTTCCTCCCTGCTACATCAACCAACTGGTGAAAACAAAATCTCAATCGATTTTACTGTAAAACTACTCCAGCATGTTTCTGCTTTAACCAACCTTAATCTGCCATCCATTTTAGCCACGGATCCTGGGGCCAGGCTGTGAATGTATATCCCGGGTGAACTGTTTTCCAGCGTGAGACAACAGGCACCAATGCCGAGCCCGACCCCTGGCTCTGTGAAAAACAAGAAGTACAAAGAAATGTGGCAGATTGTAATCGCAAAGGACACACAAGTGTTTGTGTTCCCACATCCCATCTGAGTTCAGGACTCGTGTCACTGTTTCAGGGCTGGCCTTAGGTGCAGTCAGTCAGGAAGCTAAGACCAACAAGTGGAAATCAGGATTGAAAATAGCTGATCCTGACTCTTTTCTGAGATTGACGTATCTCAGAAAATACTCTGCACTGTGGGAACCTCCTGGAAATATCACACAAGGTCTGATCTGGTCCAAGGCACAAAGGAGGAGAGGCAGCAATCCAATCAAGATGTCACTTAAAATTACTGCAAAAAACACGAGGACAGAAGATGCTGCCAACTGTATTGCCCTCTTTTGGTAAATATCTGTATGGCATTCCTCAGCAAAGAAGCACAAAGGAAGGTGAGGCATTATCTCTGGTTCAATGGTCACCTCTGTCCACTTTGACCTCTGCTTTCCTTCAGGTAACAACATCCCTGTTGTAGGGATCACTGGACATCTTACATTCTCTCTCAAAATTTTGAATCCAACCTTTAAAATCACTATATTATAAGTCTTAAAAATAGGCATATTTGTCTACCACATATAACATATGCTTTAAGTTTACAATGAGCAATTATTAGTAATGAGAACAACCCTCATGGAGGAGTTTAAATGGGTTATCAGGGAACTTTTCAACACTGTGCAGTTTTGCCTTCCCCCAGAGATGCCCTTTAAGAGAAGGGCACAGCCTCCTGGGCTGCCATGAGGCTGATTTACATTTTGCCTGGTATCTCACAGCCTCCTCCTTTCACCAGCATGGACACTGACTGCTACCCATAAGAGGCTGCTGATTCTGGAAAAGCAAAATGCAGAAAGGGGAGCTCTTCAGAAGTTTTTGCATTAGAGGGTATTTTCCCCCCTCATCCTCTGATTCCATGTCAAATGGGCATACTTGGGTGCAGCAGGCATAAGAATCTCTAACCTATTCCCCAAAACTCCCCTAAGAAGCAGAGATTTGTTCTCCCAGACCGTTTCGATGGACCCTCACCTTTATTGAGGGTCACATCCATGACGATCCTGTCCTTGGGGCCAGGTCCTTTGCGGCTGGAGGAGGAGCCCTCGGGCTCCTCGAGGCCGGGGACAGGCATGCTGCCGCTGGCGCTGGGGGAGCTGGAGCGGCTCAGCAGGGTGGGGGTGACGCAGGGCGTGAGGCTGGGGCTGCGCAGCCGCGTGCGCACCGTCAGCGTCACCACGCCCTTCTTGAGTTGCTGCAGAGACAGCACAGAACCACCGTGAGGTGACCAACATTTGTCACTAAACCTGCACACGGTAACTCGTGGTGGTGCAGGAGGATCAAGCTGAGGGTAGGAGATGGCAATGAGTGAAGAGGAGCGTGAATCTCTTCCGTGCTACATCCATGTTACCTTAAACCTCTGGATGGCCTCCTGATGGGTCAGTCCTTGCAGAGACTCTCCATTAACTTCCAGGATTTCATCCCCTGGTAAATAGATACAGAAAATTAGGTCAGCAATATAAAGGCTATAAAGATTTAAAACATCCTTCCTGAACATGAGGTGATCCACTGTAAGGATTTCAGTTAACTATCCAATAAAAAGCCTTTTATTGTTCTCAATTTATTTTCACTTGTACTAATGTCTCTACAAGTTACTAGTGATGGATTACCAAAGTAAAAACTGTTCTTCAGCAGAGATTCTGAACTTGGCATTCCCATTCCCACAAACAAGCTGAAATGCTGTGGATTTTAACTGAAGTCTGAAAATTATTATGACATGAGGTATAGTCCAAATGTACTATAAAACTGCCTTTCTTTTGTAAGCATTAACAGGAGAAATGAGGAACTAAGTGAAACACTACAGAGCATCACTTCTAAACCTGTTCAAGAAAACGAACCTTGAATCCATGTGCAGAAAGTAAATGTGTTCCCTTACTAAATGCCTGTGGACAGAGAAGCCTGTAGTAGCCCACACGCTGTGACAACAAATGTCTTTTTCACCTCAAGGAGCACATCCTGTCAGATTTCTACCAGCTTCCAGGCTCTGGGTCTTACTACTTACACCCAGCTGAGCTATCTACCTTCATTTTACAAAAAAGAGGGTCATCATGATCCAGATCCCCTTCCTGCAATTTTACTTGCATCTGTGCAAAATGACATGGGGCAATATAGTCAGCTAAGTCTACCCCTCCTCTCCTTTCCTAGCTTCAGTAAAGGAAAAAAAAGAAGAATTTTCAAGCTATGAATAGCCTGCAAATGATTGCTGGGTTTATGGGACAGCTGCTACTTATTGGCTTCCCACGGCAAGTGCACAACCTATGATGCAGGGATGCGAGCTTCCCTCTGGCAGCAAGTGTGAGAGTTGGCACCAAAAGCAGCCTCAAATACAACAAGTGTGATAAGACAGAAAGAGGGGAATGATGATATGAGGAGAGAAGTAACACAGAAGCAGCTTGAGAGAAGTAACACAGAAGCAGCTTTCCATGGAAGCAAAGTAACACAACCCCTGTAGAAGGGTTGTAAACCACCACTGTAAACTCATGGTCACTTTGTATTTTCAACACTAAAGAGTCAGTCTGTCTGTCAGAATGCTGTGTCACAGCACTCAGACCATGGTGCAGCACACAAGAGCAGGCTATGCATTCAGCTCAGACACCAAGACTGGAAAAGCAGTAATAAAATCTGGCTATATCTCCTTCTCTAACCAGGATGATCTACTGCCAATCCCATCCTTCTTTTTAATTTTTTAGGTGTTTTTTTTGTTTGTTTTGTTTTTTGGGTTTGTTTTCTGGGGGTTTTTTTGGTGGTGGGTTTTTTGTTGTTGTTTGTTTGTTTTTGTTGGTGTGTTTTTTTATTATTGTGTTATGATTCTTGTCCTGTCAAAATCATACCAGGAGACTTAGAGAGTACAAGGGCTCAAAAGAGCCTCTCCAAGACACACCCCTATATATAATGCCTTCTCAGTCCGGCATCCTTAAGCCAGTCGTTGTTGGCTGTCTATATCTTCCTGCTGTCACTGACCCTCTCCAACTGAAGAATTGCAGCTTGCTGTTTCGGCAAAAAAAGTTCATGAAAGAGAAAGAGGAAAACAAAGCAGCCACCACTATTCTGTAGTTCCCCCTTCTCAATATGAAATATAGTCAGGTTAATTGCCATGAATGATCTTCCACAGGATGAACAAACAGGGCATTTTACATTTTCCATAGTCTCTTGCTGCTGGCCAGGTGCCTAAACATAGCTGTACTTGAATTTTCCTCCCGGACTGAAATAATATCTCACTGTGGTCGTTTATGTGAAGTTGGATTCTCTCTACCATACCTTCTTTAAGCCTTCCATCAGCAGCCGCTGCTCCATTTGGGAATATAGTCTTCACAAAAATCCCCATGCGTCCACGAGCAGAATCCTGACCTCCCACAATGCTGAATCCAAGACCCTGCAGAAAGAAGAGATTTGAAGATATTTTCCCTTTTCCTACAGAAAAGAGAGGAGAAGACACACAGCTGGCACCTTACTTATCATTTTGTGTGAGAACGACTGCCAGTAACGTACAAGACAAGGGAAAGATGAAAACCTGAAATCTTCTGATTAATTGTTTGGCCAACTTACTCTCTCATTCCATTTCCTCATTTACTTTCACTCCATTATCAACACACTCATCAGCCCAAAATATAGCAGCAGGAACCCTAAGCTAATATAGCAAAAACTCTGAGAATATTTTGTGTTTTTTCAAAACATGGGGTCAATAGATTTCCCACTTTAAAAACAGTAACACATTCATTCTGAATTAACAGACAGCCAATTCCTACCCCTGAGATCTATATCCAGGATTAACTATAGGTTTCTCTTATGTCACAGATCCTACATTTCCTCAGGAAGAAGAAAAGCTTCAGAACATGACATAAGGTCAGTGCTGCAATGTCAGGAATGTAGCTGAAAGGAGAATGGCATGTGGGGGCTACCACTCACATGTACATTTTTAATTATTCTGGAGACATATATCATGTTGTATTTAAATAAATCTAGATCAATAGATTCCCCAGGGCTCCATCCATTAGCTGTTACCCCTGCACTACCCCAGCAGGCTATGGGACCATCTCGCAAAGCTGACCTGAGAACTGATGAACACAGCAGAATGAACCTCTCCCCCTTCTGCTGAGTTATTTCCCAGACAAATCACTTCCTTGTCCACAACTCTTTCCCATATTTCCCCTCTTGTCACTGCTGTTCATGCATTTTACAGAATAAAGGGAAAAGTTGCCGACCAGGTGGACAAAGGATGTGGAGAACTGTTGTGCTTCGGTGATCTGAAACCATGGACATTATTATTGCCTTGGGCTGCACTATCCAGCTGAGGGATGCTGCCAGGGCAAACACTGAGTTCACAATCCAACACAACAACCAGATCTTTTGTTTCACTACATGAACACAGAGCAGGCCACCACAAGTCTAGCAACTTACCAAGCCCAGTAACTAGGTAAGACATTACTGATTTCTGGACAGGAAACAACTTACCTCCTTTGTGCAGAACAAAGTAACTCTGGTAACTGTTCAACCCTGTGCAATTATCAACTGCCAATCAGCCTACAGGAGGCAGGAGGCTCCTGGCACTCCCATGCCTAGACACAGGAGGTCTCCCCATAGCTCCATGGGAGGTTGGGAGAAATATGTCTGCGAAGTACAGCAGTTCCTACACTAGCCCACCTTCCCAGACAAGTGCTGCCACTCCACAGCAGGAAACCACCGCTTGCACATCTGGATGCAAACCTAAAGGCAAACCCTTGGCTCCCTGCCACCAACACCGCAACTCTGCGGAGAAATATTTCCAGCCCCAGGTCTGCACAGGGATAATAAACTGAGCACTACTACAAACTGTACAAGGTGCAATCCCTAACGGAGGAGATTGCCCATGAGGTGGGTGGAAGGCACACAAAATGGCAGCTGCTTTAGGTGGATCATGATCTCCAGGGTCTGCATTCTCCCAGCTGCTTCCTAAAACCCTGAAGTTAAATACAGAAAGGCAGGAGAGGGTGGCTTATCTCAGGGGGAGAAATAATCGAATTTCATGAGAAAAACAGAGTAAAAAAATAAGCACATGAGAAATTAAGAAATATTTGCTCATCATGAAAGACCCACAGCTCCTAAACCAAGGAAAGTTAAAGCAACTGTGAGCCAGTCTACCCACAGAAGTAACTATTTCTAACTCTTTTTCTAAAATAAAGCACAACAAGGAATTAGTTTTGCATTTGAGCTTGAAAGTCAAAACAAATCTTCTTAGTCCAAAACAAATCCATCTGATGACTTTGAAGACTATTTCACAAAAGGACATGCATATTTTTAGCATATTTAAATGACAGCTCCAATATTAGCGTGGATTTGATTAGGGAAAACAATGTATACCTAGGTTAATGCTTATCTATTTTTTCTTAGCATTCAGCCAGCTGGTATCTAGCAAGTCTGTAAACACATTATTGGGGAGAGAAGATGACTCTTTGACCCATGGAATTCAGTGCTCTCAGAGAAGCAATCAGCCAGTAACCTGTCTTCAGGTTTAATGCTTAATTTGCAGTAATTTATTTTTTTTTAAAATGCATCCAGATTCCACAGAGGGAAAATATGCTTGTCCATAAATATACATGGGAACAGGTACTGTTCTGTAGCTGCACTGACTTTGCATAAGCATACATATTTAGAGATCCATTATAAATATTTGATATCTCAGTAATGGCGAGATGCACCAAACCCAAATGAAAGCCACCCTGTGTCAAGTGGATGACATGAACATCACATCCCCTGTATTTTGCAGGTGTAACTTTGGCATTTATGTTTGGAAATGGGATTTGTTCATCATTAGCACTATTACCAGCTACTTTGAGAGCAGCTGGAAGTACAGGAGACACCTCTTAAATGCCAGCTCTTGCTACATGTGAGAAACATGCAGAAATCCTCACCTTGCCTTGCCCTTTCATCAGGACAATGTTGGAAATGATGGAGGGCTGGGTCAGTCTCCATGGAGATTCCACTTGGGCAGCACTGAAGGAACGGGTGGATTTCTTCACGATATGGTAGTCCTAACATCAACAAACAAGGATAATTGCTCTGATTACTTGGCACAGATACTGCGGATGTCATACTGGGAAAATTGCATGTGTCGGGGAAGAGGGATGCAGTATCTTAGAGATATATTCAGAGAAATGTTCAAGGGATGAAACCCCAGCTCACTACAATCAAAGTGAATCTTGCCACAGCAATTTTCCCACATTTCGCACAGTAGAATAATTTTGAAATGTATCAGTCACAATTTAAATTAAAAGGATTAAAGATAACCTCATGATATACTCAAATCCTTATTTGCTAAAAAAAAGAGAAAGGAAAGGAGAAGGGAAAGGCCTACATTTTAAAATAATTAAAATAAAGAGCATTAGGGATTTTTTAATTTTTTTTTTTTTTTTAATCCTCAGATCTCCAGAACTGCAACTCCTGAGATGAACAACCTTAGGACCCTGTGGTCACAAGCAAACAGTACTCTCCTTCACAACACTCAAAGAAGCTCTCCACAGGTGGCCAACACATCCCAATTTGGTGTTCAGGCCTGCTTTCAGTCCCATGATGTATCTATGTGATCTTGTTTCATGACCCTTGCCCACTTTTTTGAGCTTCAGGCAGATGCCACAGGACCAAGAACCATGAGGTGCTCACAGCCAGTTCCGCCTTCCCGCTCACCTGTCTGGCTCCTGCTGACTCCAGCTGCTGGGGCAGAGAGTGCTTTCTTCCACCCCGGGAATATTTCACTGCTATTTCGTAATTTGATTCACCATTTTCCACCGTCAGCTCGTCGTCTTCTCCCACAGACTCCAAGCGGGATCCGGCACCTAAAAAAAACCCACAGAAACACATCCTGCAACATCTGAGAGCTGCTTTAGCCTCTCTCACCAGCAGGCAATAACCACCTCCTGCAAATCCCAAATTAAAGTGCCTTAAAACAATACTACATAGTTCCTAGCCAGGCAGTTGGAAACCAGTGTCGATCACACTCAACCAAGAACTTTTAGTACTGTCATAGATTTTCTGCAATCTTTCATTGATACTGAACTTGTTTCAGGTATTAAGGAAAAGCAGAAGATAATTGAGTCGGTAGCTCAGGGACAGGAAAGAAATTCATCTGTTCACACCCAATGGCACTTGCCAGTGCACTAAGCTCTCAAGCTTCATGTATTTAAAATTAAAAGACCTGACACTGCAGCAGTATTCATTTCTGGAGGTGTCATGTCACTTTGAGGGAATTTTTGTCTGGAATGGAAGAAGTAAAAATGTGCCAAAAAATGCTATTTTCTTTCCTTTTGGCAACAATTCTAGTTGTCTTAAAGAGAGGAGTGCAGAGTTCATGTAAGAAACAGAATTATTTGTCTTGAAGGACATCCTGTAATTAGCCACAGAGTATCCTACTCCTCACAACAGGGCTCCTCCAATTCTCATTTTCTCCAAGGTCCCTGCAGAATCCCCAGTCACAGCAGTTCCCGCACATTTATCCTTGTCATTTCCACACCACACAGGGAAGGGCCATTAACCCCTATTTTACAGATGAAAACCCAAGACACACGCCAAATTTGCAGAAGCTGGATTTCATGACGAGGATTTCAGATTACTTTAAACCAGCCTTATGCTGGAGCTGCCACGGAGAGCAACAGCTCTGATTTCCTTTCATCCTCACTGGCTGTACCCCAGGAACAGGGAGTCATGGGCTGAGGTAGACGCACAGAAAATTTGCCCAGGAGAGCCCCAAACACATTTTCTGCCACCTCCTTCCTGCCTGGAGGCTGTGTGAGCATCGCTGCCAGTGCCAGGG
Organism: Hypocryptadius cinnamomeus; assembly: GCA_013400635.1. Taxonomy (NCBI): domain Eukaryota; kingdom Metazoa; phylum Chordata; class Aves; order Passeriformes; family Zosteropidae; genus Hypocryptadius; species Hypocryptadius cinnamomeus. Next base: position 104,162 of record VYZP01074275.1, read on the forward strand.
AGGGATGGAGCACAGAGCTGGGGCAGCTGCTTTTTTTCACTCAGCATGAAAGCAATTCTGCTGACGCATCCAGAGGCAGAATTTGTACCCACTGCCCAGAGCGCAATTTAAACCTGCTCCCTACTTTGGGATCTGAAATTGGAATCTCTGCTTTTCAACTCCCCTTCCCCTGGCACACAGGCTGCTGCTGCTGCACACAGACAGGATAGCAATCTTGGCAAGACCAGCATCCTGGCATTCTTTCATTCCCTGGCACCTACAACTAACCCTTCCCCATCATTTCTCCCTCTCTTCAGGAGAACAGTTGTAATTCTGTGTTTTCTGCCCATCTCCAAATGCATCTTCCTTTCTCACGCTGCAGTCCAGGCTGGCAGATGCTCCAGGCTCACCCACAGCCCAAGGGCATCAGCACTCAAGGCAACAGGGTCTGGATCCCCAGTGACCACCAACTCACAGCCTCAGGAACAACCGGCAGAGGAGTCCCCTGCAGTATCCTAAAAATACCTTAGTAATTGGAAATTAGGGTGAACACAGGAGGGAGGGAGCCTCAGAAATCATTAGGGCTGAGAACATGATCAAACTCTGCACACAGGTTACTGTTGAGACTTGGGGAGAAAGCAACAGAAAATCTGGGGATTGGTCACTGTAATTCGCATTTTAATCAGAGCACACTGAAATATACAGACAACGCAAATAGTAAAAAAAAGGAAAAAAAAAAAAGAGAGAGAAAGAAATGACCAAACAAACAAGACACTTCTAAAATTTGCATAATATTTCTGTTCCTACAATAGCTCAGCTCAGGAGGTTGAATGCAACTATCCTACAGATGGGATTTTCCTTCCAAAATAAACGAATATGATTTCAAAGAAATCCTATCTCACTTTTATAGAATTAAAATAAATACACTACAATAAAAAAACTACAATTGCTATCTTCCTTCAGTCCAGCTTTACCTTGAGATCGACTTCTGTATTTCAGTATGCCACTTGCCAGAGCTGAACTCTGATTGTTTCCTTTGGACACTTCTGCACAAGCTGGATCTTGAGACTTCTCAGTTTCCACCACCTAAAAGAAATTTAAAAAAAAAAAAGTTCTTGTAAACCAGAGACGTTGATGACATTTTTCTCATTGTGGGATAGAAAATTCCATTGCATGTCATCTTGGTTTCCAAAGCATATCATTGTATTAAGTACTTTCTGTAAGTAATTTTTAGTAATGCCTTTGGACATTATGGTCATGCATCCACTGCAAGACACCACACTAATGCCTCCAGAATGCATCCAGCACTCAGTTGCTTCTGCATGTATTTGAACAAAATTCTAGCTTTTATTTCCATTTGTGCTGCTCTGCAGGCTTCCAGAGACATCACATCTTTATAGAGAAAACTACTTTTAAAAAGCATTATTTTACTGTTAGTGTCTGCTGAGCACCAATGCAAAGCTTGATGATGAAAAGCTTATTTAACAGAAAGTTGTGACAGCTGAGCACTTTAAAAGCCTGAAAATGTACAGTTAAAGTTTACAGGTGGAATCACAACCCCATAACCCTGAGTAAATGCACCAGGACAGGAGGAGTCTCTTTACCGACTGTGTTTGCCCGGACGCCAAGTAACAAGGTAAGCAGCACGGCCACATGTCCTCTGCCTCCTGCTCTCCTGTGCTCAGGGACAAGCAGAGCTGCCCATGGGCAGGCTGTGCCCAGCCCCTGCATTTTGGAAGGTGCTGGTTAACTGCTGGAAGTCAGTTTTAAAAAAACCCCACCCAAGTAGCCAAACGCTTTCCTGTAAAAATAATTTCTGCTTCTGCTATTCAATCTTAAAAACATCAGACTTTCCCACAACCTGCCTCCCATCCCCCAGTCCCTCTTATACCCAAGCCAACAAAGCCAAAGTTTATCTTTTGTGCGAAGTCTAGACTTCGTGATTTTAGTTTGAACAGTAGAAACTTCAGGAAAACATAAAACTGGCAGAAACAGGAAACTGGAATGGGAACTGCTTTTTATTCCTTCCCCTTCAACACGAACAGCTACACTTACACACAGTTTGTACATCCTAGCTAGTAGATGTTGATTTTTTAAGGCATTGCAGCAACTACTTTAGAGTCCACTTCCACAATCGAATGCTTTACAGCATTTACCATGTAAACTTAGAACCATTCGATTAATTCATCAGAAAAAAAAAAACCCAGCACTTGCGATTTGGTCACCCTGATAAGGGCCTGATTCCAGAAGATATGTAAGACATCAGATTCAAAATCCCACCTAAGAAACCCAAACCATCAGCAATTAGGCCACAGCCAAAGTATCCCAAGTTCTCCTTCCAACAGATTTCTGTGATACCCAGAAGACAGCAGAAGCACATGGAAATGAGACAGGACCTCATGGATCTCACAAAGATACATTGAAATTTGTCATACAAGTGGGAGCACTCTTTATGAAGTGAGGGTGCCTCCCCTGTAGAAGGGTAGAAATTATTTGCACAGACACAAAAATCACATGGTGGTCTTACAGGTGTAGAAATCAATTGGTGCAGAGGGCCAGTGCTAACTCTGTGGTGGGGAAATATGTGAAGCACAGAGATGAAGAAAAACAAGACAAATGTCTCCCTAAAGCAGCCAGTTTTGCTGGCATGTTTTAGGCATCCAACAGATGGAGATGGGTCCAGTCTGACTCTTCTGGAGCTGAGCACAACACAGATCAAGTGGAGCTGTAGAGCTGTTTGGTTTTCACAGTCCGCACGGATATGGGCAGCTGTACCTGGTAAGACCACACAGCTCCCAGCCCAAAGCTGGACCACTTCCTCCAGCTCAGAGGAGGAGAGGAAAAATGGCTTAGTTTGTAGTATTGTACAAAGAGAAGCTGAAATCATCTCTGCCAGGGCCAATTTCCACCCTGAGCCCAGGCCCAAGGGTGACCTATTCAGTACATCTTATGCTTCTGCTACACGAGGTTTGAGTTTGGTTTGTTGCTGATATGTTGGGGTTTTTGCTGATTTTTATTTTGACTGTGCCACAGGAGAAAAGTACCAGTGCATTCTGCAACCACAACATTTTCATCTGGTGGGGTGGGAAGAAAAACAGGACACAATTGCCACTCGTATTAAAACTGTGCACCCCAAGTTACCTTCCCCTCATGGCAATCCTGGAGCCTGTGAGCCTACAGATAGCAAACCCCCAAACCCCATGTATGATCCACAGAAGGTCACATGTGTGCAAACAACAATGTTAGGGAAAGCCTCAAGACATTCTCAACAGCTTCCTGAAATTATAGTTTATCCAACTAGGCTTCAGAGTACAATTAGGAAGTAAAAACATGTAAATTATCTGTGTCATTAAAAACATTTAAATTATCTGTGTTTTTGGGTTTTTTTTTATTTTAGCAGAAGTATTTTTCTGACACTAATTATAAATACTTAAGGGAAGACACTAACATTTGCAATGAAGTAGATATTCTTTTAAGTTGTTGAGCTTGCCTAATAAACCACCAGCAGTTTTACCCTATTCAGAAAACACTTAGAAATCTGATCTACAAAGTTTGCAAGAACTCCCCAAAGGCATGTGTCTGTAATCTTTGGCTCTCTCATTACCTACACAAGAAGAAAAACCCTGCTCCACCTTATCCTCCTGGCCATAGACATATTGCTTTACTGTCTCGAGGTGGCTGCCCAGATTTAACCATGCCATTTTAATTTTCCTCACTTTCAAGGAAATGAAGCTTATTATTTCAGTCCTGTAGGTCTCTTATTAAACTAAACCAATAAATCCCTCCCAATGCTGTCCCAGTGTTAAGGACAAGGGGAGCTTTAACACGCACAGTAGTTTAAAGGGAGATCTAAAAATAGAGCCCATTTTGCCAGTTCATTAAGTAGCTCTGGGATCAAGTGATGGTGACATCTCAATTGATTTCGAAGGAAACTGCACTATCAGGGACACGCGGTCCTGGCACTGCACCAGAACGAACAACTGCCCTCGGAGCCCTCGCCTCGGCAAAGCTCCAGCGTGACCAGGCTCTTAATTAGGCGAGATGAGGAGCAGGATTATGACAGTCTGCACTGTTTAACCGCAAACAGCTTGGCAATCCCTTGCCCGATCTACAAAAACAAGATGGGATACAGAGGTTGATACAATTTAATAAGCAAACTGTTTTTCTGCTGCCCTTGCAGAGCTCCTCAGCTGCTGTCTTTCCCACCAGCGAGCCCACCCAATTCCCCACGGCACAGCCTGGCTGGCTCTGCCGAGGAGTGCTAGCAGCATGCAGACCAGTTTATCCTGGTGGCTTGGGAATGAAGCAGTGAGAACCAGGCTGAGAAGTCTACAGCATAACGAATTCTGTCCTACGTGCAGTGGCAAAGCAATTCCACTGGCAAGACTACTGCCCTTCTTCAGAACAGCCACGTGAAAGAGGAACGGCTGTGCACCAGGGCAAGCTCAATGGGAAAATTCCACATCTTCTCTGGTCCCGTTCACACTCTGTCCTGATCTCCGGCCATGACAACTTTTCCTCAAGCAGCACTACCCTGAACATTTAACCACTAATTGCCCCAGCACCGCTGTCTGTGGGACAGCCATCAGGAGGAACCCAACAGGCCTCCACGAGGAGCCAGCACAGGCTCTTCAGAGCAATGCCCCAAACACCCAATGCAAACCTTCACCTGTTCCCTGCACAAAGTCTTTCTCCCTAGTCCCTTGAGACAAGCCGATGCCTTAAAGCCTTTAACCTTTCAAAAAATTTTCAAGTTTTTTTTTTCCATGATCTGGTATAATTCTAGCTTTTTCAGTTATTTGTGCAATTACTTTATTGCTTTACAGGGCACAGCATGCCTTAAGCCTTAAATGTATCTGCTAGGCAGGGAACTCCACATGCCCCTTTTGCCTTGCACAGAAAGTAAAATACCTTCACTTTTAAATTAGCTCTTTTTCACTTTAATTGAATCCATCTCACAGATAAATTACAAATTGCAGCACTATAATTTACGAGAATTAACATTGCAAGTGATGCAGAGGACATGGATTTTCTAATCTTGGACTGCACTGAGTTTTCCATGCCTTACTGCTCTGTTTTAGGGCACGTACAAAGCCGCACAGATCCAGAAGGCTGATGAGTGGGGACACACTGCATCAGGGGCTGCAGCACCCAGGGACATTCTTCCAAAACACAGTATATCCCAAAGCTCAGGCAGCTCCCTAAACTGAACCATGGGGCTCACAAGAAGTCCAAATTAAATCCAGATGTAGCAGTTTTTGGTGCAAGCTAGGGGACGTCACTCTTCCAAAGGGCACTTGCATTGCTGCTCCTCTCTTTCATGACACAAAACCAGAGAACCACTTGGAGCCAGGAATGGAGGTAAAGAGAAGGAACATCACCTTCAGGTCAGCACTAATTCAGGGTCTTGAACTGGCACCTCTATAAAAACCAGTTGCTCCCCTGGTGCAAAGCTGACAAGGCAGACAGTAGTTCTGCACATTTACCAGGGAGGCCTTGGGAGGGCTCAAATTTGGGCTGTGTTCGGCACCACTGGAGAAGCAAAGCCTCCACCACCTTCCCAGAAGCTCACCTGGGAAATACACATGCTGGTAACACCAGGAGCAGCCCATACTTCCTCCTGCCCAGCCAAAGGGAACGGGAACCCAAGCTCTCCTTTACTTAATTTTAAATAGTGTTGGAAAACTCTTGGTTCATGTGCAGCAAGAGATCAGGAAATCTGATAAACAGTCAAGAACTGGAGCTGCCCAGCTTTCTGAATAGGTGGAAATGCCAAATAAACAAAACAAAAGCTTTTAAAGTGGTGTCTAGTCTGCCACTCTACTAAATTCCTGCACTCAAAAGCGACCCTAAGCCTACAGTATAATGCAGTAGTTGCTAGACAGGGAATTACTATTCACTTCAGTAGGCACAAATCCCCAACAGCTATTTTTGTGTCTCTTCTCAAAATCTACAGAGTAGATACACAAGAGTAGATACAGAGTAGATATACAAGAGTAGATAAGGAATCATACACAAACCCGCACAAGAAACAAAACCTGGCATTCACCAGCACAAGGACAGCAGCAATATGTGCCTATGCCCATTCTGTAAACAGACTGGAAATGCACTGAGGCAGAGTTGAGCTGCTCTCATCTTCTGTAATGTTATATTTATTTTCTCCAAGACGCTCCAAAACCTTCTTGAATGTGTTTGACACCAGGAGCCACCATGTATTGACCACTGTTCAGAGGATGCTGGCAGGTTCTTGATGAAGCAGGGTCCCAGCTGTGCTGGCTCCAATGACTCACTGGTCAGAGCTGCAGCTAAGCAAAGCACACACTCCATATTCAGATTTCCAAAGAGTCACTAAAACTATTCATAATGTTTTGAAGAGAAAAAATTTCTAAAAAATATCCTTTTAAATATGAAGAAATGCAGGAAATGGCTAACGCAGCTACGTTTTCCAAGAAACACATATCGCAGACAACACATGCCTTGGAAACAGTAAGATGCTCCCAGCAAAACAGTTCCCAATCCTTTTTGGACAAGATTACTCTTCTTCTGCAGTATATTATGATTTTCCACTAGAAACAGCTTTGGAGCTAAAGGAAATCCAATGCACACAAACAGATCCCTGCTGTTCTCTTTTCTATGCTTTATCCCTTCTCCCCACCCAAAACACAAAAAAAGCAGGACACATGCTTTCCATGCAGTTTAGTCACTGCCCACGAGATGTCTCTACGTGCTGCACAGAGATCCCAGAAGACCAGTCTCAGTAAACAGCAGAGACCTAAGGGATTCCATGAATGTATGACAAACATGGAACTCAAGCAGTGTGAAAGCTGGTTCAGCTACTCCATTATTTTGTTTAATGCATGTTCAGTTCATGGCTTACCACAAATCTGCAGCCTTTACATCATAACAAACAATAAATAGCTTTTTTTTCTTTCTTTCTTTTTTTTTTTTTAATGACAATCTTTTAATTCCCAGTGAAGGACAAAATATGCAATAATCACTCCTCAAAATAAACAGCTCTCCTGAGAATGAAACAAGACCTTCTTAATACCGACGTCAACAAACAGCTGCAGAGAGCGCTCCCATGACACCACTGGTGGAAGCTTTGGATTTCAGCTCCAAACTGGCATTTTATACCACCCTAAGTATACAAGAAGATATGAAATATGTAAGAATTGCCCTTCATACCTGGATGAAGTGTCTTTCATACCTGTATCTTCAAGGATCTAAAGTCTCATACATTATGGATGCTGCACAGCACATCTCAAATTATTTTTACCTGATTCCAACCAAGATTGGACAGTGCACACAGTCAAAAAATTTGCAGATGTGGTTCTGAGACATTCACACTAACTCAAAAATTCTCGAGTGTGTATCATCCTTCTGCTAATGTATGTGAACTGCATGGCTGTGACAGCATTTCTCTTGTTCCAGTGCCATGAGGGTGTTATTTTTAGCTTGTTAAAGGCAGTTCATCTCCTTCAAAACTGGGCAGTTATCCAAACAGCCAAACGAGAGACAGGCTGTACTGTATCTGATGCTTTATGGGAAAAGCCCTCATTCACAAAAACAAAGACGATGCAGAACCTGTACCATAGATAAACTTGTGTTTCTATTACTCTGCTGACTCGGCTTTCAAATATATGACATGGGAAGAGCAGAAATTGTAACTCTGGGCATTGTCCACACTGTTATTTATGGTCAAGTAAGAAAGGTTATGTTCCACCAGCCCAAGCAACAGGAGGTATTCATGATTTGTACACAGCACATTGTCTACAGAGAACCCTTCAAGTACTGGACCCTGGGTGAAAGAGTTTTCTCTGGTCTTTGCCTTTAAGATGGATGCATTAGGAAAAGGCCCAGAAGGGCAGGGAGCCAGTCCCAGGGAAGGATAAGAGTGCTCTGAGGAGCTCACTCCTGACATGAAGAATGCACTCATGTTAATGTCTCCTTGACAGGTGAATTTTACAATGTGTGAAAAACATTGTAATGTTTTTCAGTAATCCAGTGACACTGCACCCCTGGAGGCCTTTCAGCACTCTTCCTCCTCCCTCAGCTCATGTGATGTGTGCCAACACCTCCCCCCAGCCCTGACCAGTGTCACACCACCACAACCACTCCATTGCTGAGCAACCCCCCTGCAACAAGCCCAACTGCAATTGCTTACTTTAATGTGATAGGGGTTCTAGAAACAACACACACTGCGTGAACGAGATTTGGTCTCCAAGCATTTAGTCATTTTCTCTTGCCCAAATTCCTAACTATATTTACTCTGAAAACTTGCTTCTGGAGTCACTGTAGGACCCAGTGTGTCTCATGAGCCACAGCATGAGGGAAGGGCACTGCACAGGCACAGACCCATCGATATGCTGGACATATACTGTACCTCAGAAAAGTACAGTACAGCCAGACTTTCAACAAATTCAGCATTTGCAGCTGAGCAGCAGCTGTGAGCCATGCCAAGGTACAGCTGGACCCTGCCCTTGCCTGCCCCTTCCAAGAGTGATGGGGCGCAGGGCAGGATCTGCAAACATTGCCAGTCATCACCACAAAAGAGGAAAAGAGTTGTTGAACCCTTCCCAGTACATTAAAAAAACCCACACCAGGCTCTTCAATTTCTTCCCTTTCCCCCCCACCCCAAAGTAAAGCCTTTCATTGCTAAGCAAATTTCTGCCAGGAAAATATTTTTCTTGCTTTTCTCCCAGCCATGCAGTGCCGTTTGAGGAGTGATCTGTGTTTCTGCAGCCTGTGTTGAGACTGCAGTGCCCTAATGGGAACAAACACTCCACTACTCCAAGTAACGAGGGCCCCTCTCCACGCCCTGCACACATTTAATTGTTGAGTTATGCTTCCTGTTCCTTCTCAATGCTAATGCTTTCTCTGAAATTCTCTCTCAGTGTTTCCAGAAGAACTTTTGACCCCCAAGACTGTTTTTAAAGTTATGGCATTGTTATCCTGTTCTTCATTATGTTTGCATGGCTACAGGTAATTATGCATGGATTCCCTGGTAAGACAGAAAGGCTCATGGCAGAAAACAACTAGTCAGTCCTACAGCACAGAAAAAAAAATATAAACTGAGAGGGAGCGGAGTTAAACAAATGCAATTCTTCACATTCACCAAACAGGTTTATTTATCCCCTTTCAGCTACATGTCTTGCATGAAAACCACAAGTGGGCTGTGGCAGGGATCAGGTAACCCGGATCACACAGGGAACCTTTAACAGCAGACATCCTGCTTCTGTTGCTGGTAGGAGGGTGAAGACCTTGCAGGGTCACGGATGTCTCTGCATGCAACGTGCCCGGCACTGATGTGAAGGCACACATCCCACCCTTCAGGTCATCTCAAAATAATTAAATATCAGTAGAAAGGCCCTGATACCCCACAGCAGAGGGTCATGCAGCTGAGGGTGCTGCCAGAGGCAGTGTCTCCAGGGCTTGCCTGCATGGTGAGCTTGGGCACAGGGAGGCAAATCCCCTTCCCAGGGCCCCCTCAAAATGAAGAGATGAGAGTGACCTCCTTTTCTCTTTTTACAGTTCTATTCTGCATGGAACAGACTCAGCTCAGGGTCCTGCCTCCAGCATCAGGAATGGCAGATTTAAGGATCTGGGGAGAACACAAGATTTAAGCGTACTTAAATCCCCAACCTTCCATCCCTGCCTCCAGCAACTACAGATCCAAACCTTCCAAGGCAGATGCCCTCTTGCTGTGTTTTACTAACCTGTAGAAATTTCAAGCCATTAATATAAAGCTGGTCACTGAAGCTGAACATTTAAAAAATATTCAGACCATCAGATATTGAACCACACAAAGGCAAGTAACTTCTGAAGGAACTAAGAATGGCCCATGCTTCTGCCTAGGGACCAAAAATCCCCCAAATTCATTGGACACTTTGTAAATTCTTGGTAGAGGAGCCTTCTCTTTAGAGTTCACTTCCCAGGTAGCTCCACCAGCCAGCAATGCAATGACAGGTTCAATTTCAAGCAACAGAAACACTAGTACAATTGAATTAGAATTAAAAAGAAATCACCCAAGGCAAATACTATAATATTATCCTATTCTGCACTTGGACACAAATAGTGACATTTTAGAACAGCAGTGTCAACTGCACATGGCAAAATATGAATTGGGGTGGAGGAGTTTAAAATTCCCAAATGTCTCAGGACCGTTTAGGATAACACAACTCTCTGACCAGTGCTTCAGCTCTGAAGTTAAGGAACTTTTTGGACAAATTGGTCCTAAAAGAAATGCACTTTAAGGATATTAATGTAATCCTTTTTCTGCCTGGCAGCACAAGTCTTAATGAAGTTAAAGCTTTAAGGCATGTTTCACGTTAAACAGGGCTTTACATAAGAAGACTGTAAAAGCAGAACTCCATTTAAATTGTATTATGTGATTTTTATTAATGAAACTTAACAAGTGGACTTTCAAATAAGACTTAAAGTGATACTTCTCTTAAATTACAGTTTTCAAGTGTCACTAAACTCTTCTGCTGTGTCCTGCAGAAGCTGACTAGCTCAGACTCTAATTCCCTGTCTGAAAATGCTGGAGCAGAACTTAAGAGAGTTGAAAACAACTGCTCATGGGGAAATTTTTAAATGACCAGCATCTAGAAAAGATAATTTTAATTTTTACTATTTTTGTCACAGATTTTAAAAATAAGCCAGTTTGGTAGGGACCTTGGGGGGGTGTCCCATTTCAAAACAGTGACAACCTACATCACTTTCCTTAAGAGCCTGGTCCTGCTGAGTTCTAAGCAGCTACAAGGATGAATATTTGAATACATACCTTCATTCCAAGTGATTGTTTTTTCTGCCTGGTTCAGCCTTTAGGCAATCAGGTGCTAAAGCACAGGTCCATCAGGTCTATTAATTATGGCTCTGAACACTCAGCAGTGAATTATATTCACAGAGAAGGTAATGACACAATAGCTCTGACAAACCTAGAAGCTCCTGCAAGATTTTTAGTATCTTCTAGACATTGTTCTGGGTCAGAAAAGGGACAGTGAACCTTCAGCTGGCAATAAAACACTCTGAATTACTCATTATGACATAACCACCCAGCACCTGACAGCACCCCTTTAAGTCCCTCCAGAGCCCCGCAGAGTAAACAAGAAAATCCATTAACCTCTTGTCAGAGGTGAGAAAGGTAGCTCCTGGACAGGGCTGAGTTGAGAGTCAGCTTCAAATCTAAGATGTCTGACTCTCGGACTGAGATCACAGTCTCAGTTACCTGGTGCAGACCTTGAGTACCACCCAACCTGAAAGTCTAATACAATCACATTTGTGCTGATTAAAAATAGTCCAGCTTAGTTCCTGCTTTAATCCTCAGCCACACTGTCATCCCTTATCTACAGTACAGATATAATGGAATATATGTGAGAGAAAGAGAAGAAACATGAATATCAACAAAAGCATGAGAGCACCACACAGCAGTGATTTCCAGAGCAATTTTGCGATAATAAATTGGACTACACAATTATATAAATTTAAAAATAAAATCTTGTGATGCTTTGATTTCATACTGGCCTTGAAATAAGCTTCTAAGCTTTGCTATGAAAAATCCCCCCCCAGTCTTGCCAGGTGGAAAAAAGCCACATGAATTTTATCTTTTCCATACATTTACCTTCCTCTGTGGTTTGCAGTATTTGCACAGCCCAGCCCAGCTGAGGCTGCCCAGACCTGAGTGGGGTGGATGAGGATGAAGGTAAAGCTGAGAGGTTTACACAGCTCAGACTGCCCACCCCAGGCTGCAGAGAGCCCTGTCTGCACTCTGAGGCTGACACAGCAATTGCAAGGGGAACACAAACACATTCTGTGCTTTCGATAAGAAAAGCAGTGATTTCATCTGCAGATCAAGCCAAAACAGAAGAGGTCCTGAAAGTCACCAAAAACTTATTACATTTCTTTAAATTACATCCTTTCAGCAAAAGAAATTACTAGAAGCAGAAAATACAATGAAAAAAAACCCCTGCTGCTACTCTTCTAAAGTGTTTATAGTACCTGTATTTCTGTGATTTCCCCTCAACCTTCTAATGATGTACTCTGAAAACAAAGAGCTATTGCCATCGATAGCAAGTGCCTGAGAGGCAGGCAAATCCAGCTGGCTCTGAGTTAGTGGCCACCACCACTGCCAGCTGCAGTGGCACCACAATGGACATCAGGGCAGGCTCTAAACTCAAGTCCAAGCAGAAGGGCCCTGGGAGGCTCATGCAGCTGTGTCCTCATGGTCATGAGCACCTCAACCATCTTGAGCTTCCCTGAGCACTACGTTAATCTGGAAAGGAAACACTTGATGAAAAAGCCATCATTGGCAACCAGGCAGAGCCTTGCTGGAATAGACATGAGCAAACCAAGTGACAAATAACTCCCAGTGTGTGCTGAAAGAGTCAGTGGAATGCCAGGGAGCTTAATCCTGAAGCCACACATAATTAAATTTTGTCAAAATGGATTTTTATATTTAAGAGCTGCCGAGCCATAGCCTTATTAGAAATCACCAAAATGGAAAGCATGATATGTAGAAAAAATCTAAGCATTCTTTTGACTATCATTCTTTTGATAGTCAAAAGAATGCTTAGATGCCCACACAAGTTCGCACACAAACACTACACCAACATCAGCATGCTAAGCATCCCACATTTATTTGTTTTTCCCTTCACATTTACATGTTTTTCCCTTCATCCCCCAAAAAAGGCACCCTGGCACTTAGAAGAGAAGACAGCGAAGAAGTAACAAAATTTGTCAGAGTATTAAGATGTGTGAGAGTGTTATAAACATTGACTGAAAGTAAGTTGCAGACAACAGACAGCACCAGCATCATGAGACTCATCCTGGGGAATCCAGGCTGGGGAACAGCCTTTTTGATCAAGTGTAAGTGTAAAAATATAAAATCAAAACAAATCACCAAACCAGTATCATATCTGAGCCATCCAAAGGTTTAACTGATTTATTTTAACAGAAAAGAGTGTGAGAGGAAGACAAGAAGGGAAAACAAGAAATAGATAAAACCTTCAAGCGAACCCACCTGCCTTCCCTTGCTGGAAAACCAGTCCACAAGCTCTTTAGATTAGAAACATCATTTTATTTTTTGTCTGTACCATACAAGAAAGGCCCAGAAGACCTATGAAGTTTCATAGAGCTGCTGCATTACAAATAAATAACAATAACCCACTTAATCTCTTCTTAATGCAGCCCTGAAGGGAATGCAAGTGAGATTATCAACCAGCAGCATTTATTCAGAACTTCAACTATGGTTCACAGCCAGAAATTCCTATCCTCCAAAGTGTCTGCTGGCTTTGACAGAGCAAATACAAACTTCAAGACTTGGATCATAAACTGTTAAAGAAGTTTTGTTACAAAAGGAAGGGAAAGAAGAGCACGTAACTGCGTAAGCGTGGCAAGAGACTTTGCATCAGATCCAACAAAAGCAGTGGAAGTCGGTGGAAAACAATCGAAGAGAAAAACAAAACTGTGATTGCAACATAGGCTGGAGGCCTCGAAAGCTCCTGTTCCCTGTGCTGCTGCCTTGCTGCAGCTCAGAGATGGCAGGGGCTGTGGTAAGTGCCATCCCTTTTCCAGCTTCTCCCCCACATCCTGTGCAGAGAAGGGCTGGGTGGGATGAGATTGCCTGGTCCCAAGGATGTGCTCCTTGTCAGGCTGTAGAAGAATGTGACCGATGCAAATGGGCTTTGAGAGAGAGTAAAAATGTCACACCAAAACCACACTTACAGCAACCAGTTTTTCAGGAGACACATTCACTCCTTTCACATCTTCTTCTTCTGGCTCTTCGTTCTCCTTATTGTCAGTGCAAGAGACAGAGTCTTGGACTGAGCAAGTGCTAAGCAAGTCTGGCAAACTGGTAGATGGATACTTCAGAAGATCCCCTTCAGAAGATTCCTACCCGAGAGACAACACAATATATTACATCACGTGCAGAAAAACACCAGTGTCACAGTAAAACTGCCCCATCTCACCTGCATAGTGTGAGCTCCCTGGTAATCCTCCCCATGTTACACACTTCCACATGCTCAAACTGTTAATAGTCTGGTTATAAAAAGCAGGCTTGGTTTTAAAGTGTATATATAGTAAACATAGGCCAATACATGTTTAAAACTTTTAGATTTCATAAAGAAGAATTTAAAATAAATGCTTCTTCAGCAGCCTGTTCCTCCCCACTTTGGATTTAGTAAATGTCACTGAGAGTGAACTGAGCGTTGACAGACCTCATTACTCATTCCATTGCAAACCAAATCATACCCTGTGCTCCTGTTCCCTCCCTACGGATGCTCCCTTTACATGTTTATCTACCTACAGACATAAGAATAATACAATGACAACGCTACTTAGGACAATACAATGAAAACTGACCCAGCAGTCCTCTACCAACACATTCCTGATGCTCAAGCATCTGCTTCCAGTCTTTGCCATGTTTTCTGGCAGGCAAACATGTGTCTCAGCCAAAAGCAGTGGCCAGACAGATTCACTGCTTTCAGAACAAATTCTGTGTTACTGATCACCAGACCAAAAGGCAAAGCTGCATTCCTATATTAACAAATAATGAATGCCCAGAGGGAGCTACTAGGGAACACTTCACCTATCTACACCTTTTCTGGGGCTGCCAGAAACACGGGACATGCTGTATTCCCTACTGCTTGCCTTTCCAAGTCCCCTTCCAGGGACATGAAAACTGTCCAAGTGCACAGAGCACAGGACAAGCAGATTCACAGCCTGATCAGGAAAGCAAAGTTTTATGCCCTAAGTTCATACATGATGATTATTTTGATGAGGTCACCACAGGAACAAGCACTTAATTTTAAGGAAAAATAAATGCAGTCTACTGCCTTGTGCTTTGGCAGAGTCCAGCTGTCTAAAGGAAACACAAAATCTACCTACTTCAGGACAAAGTGTGGTGCTTCCAGAAAAAATACTTGTGGGGTTAACGCCAGACTGTGATTCTGAAGAAGGTCTGCAATGAACTTCAATGTCTAACAGAAATGTTAGAGAAGTCACAGGCTCTTCACTCTGGATTTGGTGGAATAGAGGCTCTTCTTGAAAAACATGTGCATGCAGCATGTGGGAAGCCTTAAGAGCATCCAGACATTAAAGTCACAGAAACCTGCTTTGGGATGGCTGGGGAAATCTGAAGGTGAAGCTAAAAAAAAAATTTGGACACCGCGGCTTGCTGACACCCTGGAAATGCAGGTATACAAGTGCTCTGTTTGGGCCAAGATGTTCCTGTCACCACCTCAAAGGCCCTGGTGACCCCCACATTGCAGACAGGTCCTAATTTGAGATCCCTGGGTGCTTTTGGGAGTCAGTTGGCCATGCACCAAACACCTGCAGCAACCCAGGTCCAGAGGAGCAGGATATGCTCCATGGAGAAGAGCAAATGGAGGTGAGCAGGATTTTCTTCAACAAAGAAGCAAAATATTATGTAATATCCACTCAACCTCTTCTGTGATCAAGGCAGAACAAAGAGTCCAACTGATAAATGAGTTCCACTCTCATTTCCCTGAAGTTTCATGTTCCTTTATCTGTAAGAGCTCCATTCCACGCTATTAACAAGGACAAAATAAGGAACTCAAGCCAAGAGATAATTTTTAAGAAATCTCAGGCACACAGATAGGACAGAGGTGAGAGGTACACAGGCTGTGCAGGCAGGAAACAGAAGAGGCTCAGAACAGCCTGCTTTACTTAGCATGTAATTTTAAGAAAATGGTTTTGGCCAAAACTTAGGTAACGTCTGCATGAATAAATACTCATCTGCACACTGAGTGACAGTGACAGTACAAGCAAATCATTAATTTGGTCTATACCGTGCTGATTTGCCACAGATTTATGGCAGCTACTGATGTATTTCCCCTCGCTGTGCATTAAATTTAGAGCAGCAGAAGTGCACACATGATTCCCTGTGGAAAATATGCCCTTTTCACGCAGCACTTGCTCAAACACTTGTGGATGTACATTTGTGAGACCACCCAGGAGATGTCTGTACCTTGCTAGAGACCACCAGCTGCACCAGGCCAGCGGCCGAGCGGAGGAGGGCCACGGCGTCCTGGTGGGAGAGCCCCACCAGCGACTGCCCGTTGATCATGAGGAGCTCATCACCGGCCATCAGCCTGCCATCCCTGCAGAAACAGAGTGGGAACATGGAGCTGCAGGGTGGTTCTACCACAGTGCCCGGCTCTGCTGGAACATGGTGCGATGTGGAGGCATGGACAACGTATGATCTCACTATGCTAAGCTTGCACTAACCAGTGCAGAATTACTTTCTAGAAAACGGGGCTCAGGAAGGTGTCTACATTGTTATAACCAGGGGAATTTCACCCTCTTTGCAGGGCTGAGACTCCACAAGTCCTCTCTGTGACCCACTGGATTAGGTAAGGGAACAGCAGCAAGCCCCATCTCCACCCCGTCAGGAACAGCAGGGCAGTCAGTAAGCACCCTGGGGTTGCACAACTGATCCCATGGGAAAGGCATATCTTCCAAAAATGGACCTGGGGGAAAAGCCCAACAAGCCATCAGGCTCCTTGGTTTTCCCTACAACACCAAGGAAGTGTTTGATCTGTCTACAGTTTGGACAAAACCTTCTAGAAGAAGCTTCAGTGATCAAACACAAAAATAAATTTTTAGTCTGACAATGCCATATTCTCACCCTCACACCCTGGGAGTGAAAAACCCCAAACTCCTCTCATGAACCTAGATAACAGCGATGGCTGTGGTTATTCCATCACACCCACCACCATGAAGACACCACTGTCACCTCACCTGTGTGCAGAGCCACCTTCCTCCACATGGGTGACGATGATGCTGTGAGGGGACCGCTTTGACCCTCTGCCTCCTGTTATCTGGATTCCCAGCCCATCCGTCCCCTTCAGGATGTGCATCTTCCATATGCGGCAACCTTCTCGCTGAGAGAAAATGTGCAGAAAGTCCTTCAATTTGGATATGGAACACCAAGAGAGGGCTGGGAGGGTATGGGAGGGAGCTATTTAGCACCTTGCTGCCCATCACCACACACCTGTATAGCCCAAGCTATACTGGTGTTTCTGCTGAGCTTTGCTATGTTAGCTGTGGTCCAAGCGAAGGAGGCAGAAAGGAGGAGGCAGCACAGAGCAGGGTCAGCACGTAGAAGTTTCCTTGCAGGGGTGTTTGCAGCTTTTCTGAGCCAGGCAGAGGCGCTGCTCTCAATGCCCTGATCCTTCCCAGAGCAACCAGCAGCCTCAAACCCCTTCGCCAGAACTCAAGGATGAGCCGTGCAGGGCTGCAGAGGACCAAGACGAGGTTCAAGGGGGACCTTGAACATCAGGTGGTGCAGCTGCTGTTGCAGCAGGGACCAGACTTGGCATCACACAGCAGTGCTTCCCTCTCCAGAGGGTTTGCAAGATTTGAGACACAGGAAAAAAATCACCAACTTCAAATTATCAGCTGCCAATCAAGTATTTCTTACTGGGCAGCTGTGACAGAGATTGTAAATAATAAATTTACCCACTGCGGAGAATAATTTTCAATATAAGCAAGGTAATAAACAATGTTCAGGACACCTTTATTGGTTTTGGTTATTTTTAATTGTTGTAAAGATTAAACCAAAAAGCAGTTTACAAACTTCAGAGCAATATGAAAGGCAAAACAGAAACCAGCTCCCATGAGTCCTACTGGCAGGACTGGGCACAAGGAAACACAAGTGTTACAGTATCAGCAGAGCAAAAAAGAAAAGAGAAAAACAAGCGAGCAAGACAAGCAAAGCAGTTGCCAGGATGCTGTCAGAGAGGGGAAGAACCAGGACTACAGATTATGAAAAACCCTTGGAAGTTTTCAAGCTTGTAAGACAGCAAAATGCACAATTCGGAGACAATTTTTAAGCCATGTGTTGTAGTCACCAGGCACCAGGTCAGCTATTTCTGACTGGGTGTGTTATGCACACAAGTAACATTCTCGCACTACCCAAACGCCCAAGTAGCAAAGATGATTAAAATTTCATAGCAAACTGTGAAGAGCATGCACAAATTGCTGCTTGTTTCTGAGAAGGAGAACTGCTAAATATATCGGCAAACCCAAGGGCTGTAGCAGCAACCTGCAGATTTTAGGCCACTGTTGTTTATCAGAGTATTAAGTGGGGAAAACGTGGGGTTTTTTCACTTGATCCCTAGAACTTTTAAAATATGACTTTTTCAGATAAAGGAACAAAGAGGTCAGTAGATACAACAATATCTTCAGAATAAACTGAAAAATAACACGAATAATTAATTATTATCAATACTAACATTACTAATGTTAACATGAATATTAATAATAACAACACTATGATATTAATGAATCCCAGCCCTCNAAGAAAACGTGAGGTTTTTTCACTTGATCCCTGGAACTTTGGAACAAAATATAACTTTTTCAGATAAAGGAACAAAGAGGTCAGTAGATACAACAACATCTTCAGAATAAACTGAAAAATAACAGGAATAATTAATTATTATCAATACTAACATTACTAATGTTAACATGAATATTAATAATAACAACACTATGATATTAATGAATCCCAGCCCTCAGACCACAGGTAGGAGAAACAGAAAAACCACATTCCATAAGAGGTGACCCAAAAGTTTGAGCCTGAAAACATACACCTGTGGGTAATTTGTTAACTTGAAAGCCTTGCAGATGGGCAATATCCCAGCAGGTTTAACTGGGATCTTCAATGCCTTTATAAAAAACCCAGTCTCCTGCTGAATAACAGGACATGTCAGGACAGAGGATGCTTTAAAATAAATTAGAATGACACATGAGACACTGTGTTAAATGCAGGGGCAAGAGTCAACTATATTTATCTAGTTAAAAAACAGAACTGAACTACAGTATGAAAATGCTCCAGAGGAGTTTTATTGCTGTGAAGTACCTTGCACACATAATGAAGACAGTACAGCAGAGAATTACCATCTCTCTACCTTCCCCAACCAAGCCCAGGCTGAAAGGATGACCATCCATTCTCCTCATAAGATGCCACTTTGAATGTCCCTTTGTTAAGCCCAGTTTGGAAGCAGACTTTCCAATAAAATTTAACAATGCAGTCATAAAATTGCCTTTAATGACTTGGAAAAGCTTTTTGGAATGTAAATTACACCAAGGCCCATGATGTGCCTGGCTTGCACTCCTTAGCACTCTTCTCTACCGCATATTTTATTGCAAAAATTCCCAAATTTATTATTAACTGACCAACTCTCAAATATTCATATACAGAGTACTTAATAAAAGCAAATGGCAAGACTCTACTGCTCTTGATGCAAGTACCAATCTCACTCCCTTTGAATGCCCACTAAAATCAAAAATTGTTGCAAAGTAATCAAAAGCACTTGCGAAGTAAAGCACTGCTCAGTGCAAACATGGGCAGAAAAACACATCCACAAAGACAACAAAACCATCTGGCACGTGCCCAAACATGTATTTCTTTCACTCATTTTCAAATGCCACTGCCACCAAGTCCTGTGTAGGAAAATGCTGTCCCTTCAGTCCTTGGTCAGCTGCAGGGATTCCACTGGGAATAAACAACTCAGCGTCGTCAGCTGGAAATCAGAACCCCTCACTGTTCTTTCCCTTTCCTTCATAAAACATTCATTGCTCTTCACTTAACCATGCGTTGAAAGCAAACGCCCCCCACCAACACACATGTACCTCTGAGGGATGTCACTCCCAGATTTTTAAAGCTATGTATAAAAGAGCAGACTGCCAACCTTTCCTTGAGGCCTCTGGAGAAAGGAGATGTCCAGCAGAACTCCCCTTCCGTCCCCATGAAGCTGCTGTGTTCTCTGTAAAGAGCAGCATGGGATACTTCACAGCTGGCTAAAAATGGTGCTGCTTTGAACGTGCATCTTAAGTGAGTCCATCACAGGAAAGCCTCTGTGCCAATTCTAAGGATTTGTAAATGCATTTAAATTTTACTTAAAGCTGGTTTTGTTGAGTTACTGGGGACTCCCAGGTTAAACTACACCAAGCTTAAATGCTTTAAAAAATAAGAAAAAAAAAAAAAGTAGTAATGAATGTGTTTATTTTTGAAAATTGTTGAAGTATCCTATTTTCAAGCTTTCCTTCATGAACAAAAAGACTACAAGCTCACTTAGTCTTTAAATGAAAGCTAGGATTCTGGTGCATTCACTCCACTCCAGAGACTTGCAATACCCAAAGGAAACTCCAAGTGTAGTTAGTTTTGGCATTTTGCAGGTCTGATGTCACTGCCCTTGGAGCCTGCTTAATCTCTGGCCAGAGGATGAGTTTAAATGCTGACCGCTCTTCTTTGATCGGCTGCACGATTCCACTTGCTGCTCAGCTGCTGTCAGTTCCACATTTCTATTAACATCTGAATTTTCCCATCCTCTCAGAATAATTCTCACAGCTTCACTTATAAATAACTCAGAATAACCTCCCCCCAGCTTTGTTCACCAGTGACACAAGAAATCTGTACATGTGTGGTCACAGCTCCTGGTGCAAAAGCACTTCAAGCACAAAGCACAGATGTGCTGATGCCAGCTCAGTCTCAAACTCCAGAAATCCTCATCAAGGACAGAGTGCAAGGCACTACCAGCCCCTGCTGCAGCCAGGGACCAGGTGATATCCAGTCTTGCTTACTCCTTAAGAGACGGAACTATATTCCTTAGCCAAAGGCAGGTCACAAGCACCCTGTGCAGCACTTGAGGACAGGCTCATGACATAACAGGATGCTACGATCTGCTATGCAACGGCTGGCTTTCACTACTATGCATGTGCTTTTGCAAATTATTATAAATGGTAACTACTTCTGTAGATAAAGTGCAAATTGCAATTGCTTTTGTGAACAATATAACTAAAATTGCACATAAAGCAAGCCTATCATAAGATGTAAGCATGCTTGCACAGGATATATCACAAGATACAACCGCTCTTGAAAAATGTATAACCAAGATAGCACAGGCAGAGAACAAAATACCATAAAAGGAGTCTAAAGTGGCATCAGAAGACCAGCCTGGACTTCCCCCTGATGGACCATTGGAGGCTGTAGCTGTGGACTTACGCAATGCCGTGGAAACCTAAGGCGGAGTTGTGGTAAACTGGCTCTGAAAATGTGCAAAGTCACTTGAAAAAATAATGCAACTGCAACAGTACAAAAGACTGCTTGCTAAAAAATTGGGTGAGCCTCTGGCTGCTGCCATGCACCCAGTGCTGTTACTTTTGCTTTATTGATCTGTCCCTTATTATCCCTTATTAAACTTGAAATTTTGAGGAGTGGGCTTTGTTTCTCACCATGAGATGAATACTTGTATATGACAATCCAAAAAATACCATGCAATTCACCTGAGATTTGGCCAAGATGGACACTCAGAAAGACATGCTTGCTTTGAGAGTTTCAAAGCAGTAAGAAGCAAAAATTCATTGTTAGGGACTTGAACCTTAATGCTGCCCAGATGCACCCCATGGACTTCGCTTGTAATCCCAGGCAGCAGCAGCCCTGCCTACACGGATTCCTCCAAGCAAAGGATTTTATGGACATGATGAACCAACATTTGTCAAAGTCAGTCTCAGAGGACGAGATGAGATTGGGTCATCTCTTGAAATCCCTTCCAGACTTGCATTTTTTGACTTCCCTCACATAGCAAGCAGACAAACAAATGGTCAAGTCAGGCTGCAGCTGGACTAATGGCTAATTTCTGTTCTCCACAGTTACATCACTCTTAGTGACTCAACTTTCCTCCCAACTTGGCTCTTTCAAGCAGGCAGCCCTTTGGACCAGATTTTTCCTATTGAATCTGATCAACTTCAAAGTGCCCAGGTTACAAATAATTAAAACATTTTAAAAAGACAGTATGAATATTCTACTTGGATTAATTGTGAAGTGCGGGGCCCACAGGGGAAGGGTCATCTTATGTAACAGACCGCAAGTGAGAATAGAGAGTACAACTGGCAGCTTCCAGCGGGTCCCCACAGGCCATTTTTTCTCCACCATGAAGCCATTGTACATCAGGCAGCCTCTGCTGAGAGCAAGCCTACATCTGGAATAAACTAAGAGTGCTGCAGATCAGAAAGGGAGCGTGCTGCCAGCACGACGTGGGGAAGCTCGCCTTCCGCCTGCTCCGAGTGCACACCATCAAACACTCCATTTCATAAGCACATCATTAATAAAACAAAAAGGAACGTTTTTCCTCCGAGTGTTGAGGAAAATAAATAAATAAATGAGCAAAAGACACTGGAGCCATTCTTTTCTCCGCTTCCCCTTCACTAGCTAATTGCAGGGGATTTAAAAGGGGTTTGACTTATTTTGACTGTGCGGTGTTCAAGGAGCTGCAAATCTGTATATACAAAACAAAAAAAATTGCTTTGAAATCTTTCATGAAAGACAAGCTTGGCAGGAGCAAGGTGTAAACAAATGGAAAACAGAAACACCGTAAGTAGTTAAAAAGCCAGACAGTAAAATGGAAAATGTAAAATAGTTGTCTACGAAAAACCACTTTCTGTCACAGCAGCAATTCAGAGGAAGCTGATGTAAATATGTAACAATTTTAAAACAAAAACAGAGATAAGCCCTGATAAGAATATCAATAACCATGCAAAGTCTGTATGCACACACTGACTGACTGACATGCACCTGAATGCAGCCCACGGGATGTCTCCCTCCTTCTGGTTTTTTTACTGTCTGTCGGCAGGGACCAGTTCCCACTTACAAACTTCTCAGGGTCTCCTGTTAGGACCAGCAGAAGCAAGCAATGAGATCTTCCTCACCAGCCACGAAGCTGCTCTGGAAATACGACACTTGACAGAAAGTTCCAGGTTCCATGCATTATAAAAATTTACTTCAATAAGCTTCACAGCAGCTGACAACCAGCATGCTGATCACACAGAGCTGAAAACCAGCACAAAATGCTCCAAACAGAAATGCATGACATTAGACCTGCAGTGCAACAAACCCTCTCTACATGAACAGGGAGAACATGGGGATGGTCCCAGCACACACCACTGCCCAGCATCCTTCACTGATGTGAGATCAATTACAAGCACTACTCCCAGCTCCCTGCCCCACCTTGAATCACATCACACCTTCTCCCACTATTCCCCACGCCCCAGCAGGCAAGGTGGGACAAACAGATTGGTAGCTGGGGAATTGCACCATCACATACAAGGTGAGCAGATTGAGCACATCAGTCTTAAGATACAGTCAAAAGCCATCACTCTTCACATCTCAAATATTAATGTGAATGACTCAGCACCAGAAAATCATGCCAAAATCTGATTTTTGCAGATTCATAACAAAGCAATTATTTCATTAGTGGATAATGAGTGTATTTTTAATCTAATCATAGCCAGGTTATTTTTAAGGCTGATCTGAAAGCAGGACTCCTGCTTTCATCTACTACCCTGTGTTTTGTTTTCATTGTTACACAAGGAAGCTAAACAACTCCAAGACAAATCAAAAGCAGGGGATGAAAATAATCTTAAATTTCTTTATCAATAAATTATTCCAAAACAGGAGTTCTTTGTCCATCCTTGCTGCCTATGAAAGTCTCTTAATGCTGAACCACTGAAGCCTTTGGCTTCTGCCTCTGGGTGATGCAAGCCATACAGTGCGTCTCCTACACTACTTAAAAGAGCGGGAAAATCCCCAAGCCCAACAGGAATCACACAGTACTGATGATATAAATTCTCCATGTCCTCAAAGTAGGAGCCTGAAGCACAGACACAACTGTGATTGCGTTCAAGTGTTGGTTTCTGATCTCACAAGTCCCCTTGTTTGGACAAACAGCCGCCAGACATTTGGCATCTTTTCACTAAAATGTGAGTACTTTCCCCATGAAAAGAGAAGTGTCCTAGGGGATGAAGCCTGGGGAACAGTAAAAAGGAAAAACATACCCTCCCCCAAACACAAACACATAATTAAAATACACTAAACAGGCAGCACAGCAGAGTGGATGAAAATTCCAAGACTTTAAGCAAGACTGTCGCCCAGGGATCCATCTCCCAAGACAGACGGCTTTGGCAAGGGCTTTAAACACTTTATCAGCCAGTGCAAGCACCTGAACTATACCATCACCCCTCACAAAAACCTGCTGGAATCATTTGTCATCCTGAACCATCACCATCTGGATTGCACCTCTCTGAACTGTTCCAGCCTTGCCATCAGCTGAATCATTATTGTGAGATCAGACAAAGGATTTTCTCCTCTGTCTCTGACCCTAAGGGGTTTCTGCCTGGCAACTGCCCCTGAGGAGGCTCAGGTTTTTAAGGGCTACGGGTGTTTGCACTCTACTGAGTACTTCACCCAGTCTCATGCTCTTGGTGGGCTTTTGGGAATGGCTGGTTGCTTAGTCTGAAGTTTCTCAGAAAACACCCTTGCAGCCTGCAGCAGATTAAAGCCCAGCCTAGAGTAGGTCACCACACACTGATGTCAGCTAAAGAGGGGTGTCTCACGGGGACTGGTTTTACATCTGTCCACAGCAGGAATCTTTAGGGTTTGCTCAGTGCTTTCAGCACTCTGCCTCAAAAATTAAGTGTATGTGGCTTTATAATTCCAACAAATGCTTGAAACATTACAGCACCTAAGCAGACAACATACTCTATTTTTAGGCATGTCCACTTGGTTTCAACTATTCGCACTTAATGATTAAAACATAAAATGGTGTGAACTTGAATTTCAGCTAAAGCTAGTAATTTGCATTTCAGCTGTGGGTTTGCTGTATCTTTAATATGGCACACAAAATATTAAGAGAAAAGGCCCAAACACCCATTTTCTATGTGGGTGGGAATTACTTTCATAGGAGTGTTTTCACCTATGGTTTATGATAGCTGAGTATGGTTGAGACCTCCTGCAACAGAACCCCGAACATTCCCATGCTGCCTTTGGGGATAGCTCATTTCCAAGAGAGAAGACCTCGTTTCAAGGTGACACAGTAAAACCAACACATTGTAACTTATCCATTACCAGACTATCTCTACATCTAAGCACCCTTGGAAAATTCAGTACAAAAACAAGATAAAAGGACAGGTCACTATTCAAAATTAAAGTCTACAGCACCACAGCTGCAGCTATCACTTAAATCACAGCAAAGGCAGGCAGAATCTTAAGTCAGCTGAAAAAATTTGGCAGCAAGTGACTTAACCCCAGAAAATCGGGATGTTTGTTGTTTTATGGCAAGGTGGAACATAACTGGCAGCAAAAAATATTAACTGTAATTTCACTGCGAGTTACATCAAAGCACTTCCTAAACCCCCAAGCAAAAATAAGGCCAAGTTTTGTCAGTGCTGTACAGCTACAGTTAAAAGACAGCCCTTGTCCCTAAGAGAGTTTACAACCCAAAACAGGCAACAAAGAGGGAAGACATGCTTATCACAGTGCACATTAAAACTTCAAGACAGTAGATAGCCCCAGGATCCATGTTAATGAAAGTTGGAAGAAAACACAACAGATAAAAAGATGTTAAGAATCAGATTCTGAGGAAGGTCTTTACATGACTAAAAGTATCTACATTAACACCTAAAACCAGTGTTATTTATGTCTAAACCACGCATCACAAGAATCCCATAAAAGCCTTGATGAAACAGTAATTACTGCTTAGGCTGCCAAAAAAAATTGATGTAAAGCAACTTAGCTTCAGTAGCCTCACTGGACTACCTTGCTCACAGCAAGTTATACATTTTGGTACAGCAAAAGGGTGAGAATTTTTTTTTTTCCCACCAAGTTTAACAAAATAGTAAAATGCTTAAAGCCATTACATTATCTCAAACCTCATGTTTTGATTCCTGTAATGTGCTATTAGCCTTCCTCTTCTGCTTGGCAAGATAAGGAACATTTTCCACTAACCAAAAGTCAAGGTAATGCTGGCATTTACCAACACTAATTGGCAAGTACTGCTGTAGAATGGCTGTCAGCCTTCCCTAACTGCAAAGTAAAATGGAATTCACAAGCATTCATCCCTACCCGAGATGAGCCACGTCAGTAAGAAAGCAATAATGGGCCCGAAGAATGAAAAGAGCTGCTGATAAAATGTTCCATGCAGTACAAAAGCAAGTCCTGGCTGGTTCTCTACATACAGACATGTCTGTGTGCACAGGCTCACAGGTCTGGAGAGGGTTGTGGTCCATGCAAGCTGGGCTCAGTTGGGCTGTAAGAGCAAAGCTGGCTAGGCAGGCACACTGCTCTGGGGACTGAGACCAGAGCAACGGGGTTAACAGCATGGAGCCAAGATCCTGAACCACTGCTATAACCCAGACCTGCCCAAAAACCTCTAGGATGCAAGGCATTAACATTCCTTTGCCTTCCCCTTTCTCTCATTTTGTTAATAGATGGCACACTGACTTCAGAAAAGCATCACACACAGCTTGCAGAACCACCAGATGCTAATGTGTTTCCATCCTGGAAAGGCATCTCCCCACAACCCCACCCCACAGTGCCACCACCACCCAGAACATCCTGAACTCCTCCCGTGCCATGTATCTTTGCCACTGCAGAAATACTGAAAAGCACAGCCCCAGCCCCTCTCATCTGCCTCCCTTAACTATTAAAGCATTTTCACTCTGCCTGATGTCCTTTACGCAATTTCCACCAGTCACTGATAAATTTGGATCCGGATTTCAAGACCTTAATAATTTGGATGCTTATAAAGAAGAGAATTCAAGGCCATTCTGGGGGTGTCTTGTTTTTGCTTTTAACAGCTGGGTTTTCAAGGGCTTTCAGAGCATCCTGCTGGGGATGGAGGAAGCCAAGGTGGCTAGTCTGTTCTGGTATAACTCATCTTTGTCCAAGCTTCCTCTGGCTTCATAAGTGAAAGTCAAACCTGGCCAAACCTGAAAGCCAAACTTCTCATTGTGCCAGCAAAACCTGGATCAGTTTAAGTCCCCTCTGACAACCAGACTCTAGCCCCTCACACTCCTAATCTGGTCTTTGCAAACCCCAGTCCTACTTCTGATCTCTGCCCATGCCAGCTGTATCTGGCCATCTCTGGGCACTCCTTAGGGGCTGAAAAACAACAGAAGGCAGTCCACAGATCTTCCAAAAAGACCAGGACAGAGAAACTGAGAACAAAACTGAGGGATTCTGTCCTACCAGTCAACACAGTGAAACTACAGGAGTGGTATATTGTGAGGAAAGCTCACAGTTTCCTTTTCTTTATAATTTTCAGTGAACTCCAGCAGCCCTTTCCCACACTTCTCTTCCATCTGTGCCTGTATAATTACCCTACAAAACTACACCCTGTCTCAGGCCACTGAATAGAAGAAGTTAACTTTGATATCTGTGTTTAAGCTCCCAATCTTCACAGGATATGATGGGTCATTACTCCAGCTCAGAGACTGCCTAATCTTAAATCACTGCCCTTGACTCCCACTGCTGCCAGCCTGGGTCCTCTCCAAGGTCAGGTCTGCTTTCCAGATCCTAGAGATCTTCCTGGCAGGCAGATACACAGCTTTGCTGCTTTGAATCCCCACATTTTTAAAAGTCATTTAGGTTGATCCTAAAAATATTGCAGCATAACTTAACCACCTGTAAACATTAAATGCTGCCTGCTAATTGACAGGTACAATATTTACTGAGGGTTACATACCAGCAGACAGCCTAGCAGATTTGTTTATACACAGCAATAGCAATGCCAAGTGCAAGGAGAGACAGATCAAGATCTGAGAGATGAAAGCAAGCCTGAAGAAGGGGACTGGCACATGCACACAAACCAGTAACACAGGAATCTCCTGGCAGGTTCACTCGACAAACAGTATTCATCTCGCCTGTCGTCTGATGATCAGCATTGCTGTTATGAGCAGCATGCACAGAGAAAATGGGAGACAAAATGGCAGAACAACCCCACGATTGTGGGAGAAGAAGCACCCTGAAAGCAAAAGGCACTGAAATGGAGGGTAGATGCTTCAAAAGCTCCCCCAGCACAACATCCTCCAGGCACTGGCTATGAGCTGGCCACTGGCATCAGCACAGCAGTGGCTGAAGACATGCAGATCAACCCAACCTCTTATCCCCTATTTTGGTTACAACTTCAAACTCATTTCCTACAGAGAGGAAAAAAAAAAAAAAGGAATTTTCCTGGACTCCACATTTCAGTTTCAGTAAAGCTCCAATCTGCCTCCTGGGGTGGGAAAAGAGCAATGGAGAAGAACAGTGAGGTCCTCCCACAACCCTGCTAGTCCCCGAGCATCTTCTCAAAGCCTCTCCTCCCACCTGCGGCCATCTAGTCTACTGCAGGCTGGGTCTCCCCCGAAAGCAAATATAGTGCTCCCCAAGGGCACAGGGGTGACAGCTGTGGATATTCAATTAACCAACATGTGGAGGAGATGGTGAGCATGGGGCAGGGCAGCAGGGATGGAGCTGCTTTCCCCACTGAGAGGGTGCCCTGCCAATGCACCCTGTCCCTGCTTGGGAGGAGATAACTCATCCTGAGGCTACGGGAGGTTTGGCTCGCACTTTGAAGCCTGGAAGGAGGCTGAAACTTCTGACAGGACATCCTGGATGCCGTTTTCAAAAGGCTCCTGACACAACTGGATCTCACATGCCTGAGTGCCAGGTCACGCTTTGAAAATGGAGCTGGAAGTGAGATCTGAGGCTCCCAAGAGGATTCATTCCTCGCCTTTTTTCTTTATTTTAACAGGAAACAAATAATTTTGAAAATTTTATTCACCATCCCTATTCAATACTTAAAAAACTTAATCAAGCCACTCATTACTCTGATAGCAGCTATCCCACAGATGCTGTAAGTGATGGGCCTCTATAAGCCCCCCTTGTCATTAAAAAGCAAAGGATGAGCTAGGCATCCTATTCAGGCTCCAGATATTCACATTTCTCCTCATTCAAATGTCAGGAAAATATAATTAGTACTGACACAGACGGAGGTCATATTTCTAAGCAAAATATTAGGGGGGAAGGAAATAAAAAAAAATAGAGAAGCAATTTTACTAAATGACACTACACCACAACTGAACAGATTACAGCTCTTGAATTTTTCCAGTGCCTCAGCTATGTTTTTATGTTTTACAAAGCCATCCTGTATGTGCTTTGCATTAAAAATGTATTTATTGCTCACATTGATACATATATGTTCTGAATTTAACAATTTACTCCTCAGACCAAAATGATTCAAAACATCAAGGTAGCACTAGCACGAGATGGCTCTGGATCAAGAGTTTCTTTTTTTTTATATATATATTTTTGGCTTTCCACTTCAGAAAAAAGTCTGATCAACTTCATTTACCACATGTGTTTAGACATCTTCAGAACAGATTCAAGAAGCCTTTATATGGACCAGAACTTTCAAAATACCAAATTATTCATTTATTTATTTTTAAGCTTTTAATGTTTTCTTTCAGAATGACTACAGTCATGAGACTTGCAAGAACACCCACACACACCCTACCCTTTCTGTTGTACCATAGAATCCAACATGTCTCACTGATGCGAAGAGCAAGTTTTTGCAATTACACTTCCTTAAAAGCCAGAGGTTTTCTTAATTACTCTTAGCTCCTACAAAGTACTTTAAATTAAATTGTTGTAACTTTACAACCACGATCACCACTACCCTGGAGTAGTGCTGAGGAGCACTAATTCAGAGGGCACGTTTAATTCCCTGCTTTTCTCAATAGAATTTAGTGATGAGATGTCCACTCACAGTGCTTTGTTACCATCTTTCAAGTCTTAAAACCAAAACCAGCTGCTGCAGCCAGCCCCAAGCCCAGCAAAGCAATCTTCATCTGTTTATACTATCAGTGCCTCTGGAAAGATTGGCAGACAGTGCTTCTGGTGATAGATGCATACTGAAACCTGATCAAGGCTTGGGTTATTTTCCTCCATCCAGCAATGCTGCAATTCCAGACAGGCAACAAACCCCAAGATCTCCATTAGGAAGAAGAGAGAAGCAATCAAAGCCCCAATCCCACTGTTGTCCCAAACATTAACAAATTGTCTATCTCATCAACTCTGAGCAAAATCCACAATTACTTCCATGTGGTTCTCAGACACTGGCCAAACAAGCTTCATGTCACAAATACATGCAATGTGGTCTTGTGCATCCAAAAGGGAAGCTTCAATCCCAATGTTAACATGAATTGTGAGGTGACATCAAGTCCAGGCAGAGCTAAACATGAAGCTCCAAAGGACAAAAATTACCATCTTCTACTGACACCTCCTGCTCCAGTGTCATAGGTTCATCAGTTGTCTCAACAAAAAATCCTGAGGCCAGCCCTGACAGGTCAAGAGATAAAAGGACCTACCCTCCATCAGAGATGGAGTATGACAGAGGTTTCCAGCAATTACTATTTAACTCTCCTCTTGCCCCCCTGTTTTAGATGCCATTCCACAGCCGGGTGCCCTGACAGCTTGTCTTGTCACCTACAGGCTCAGCCCAAGGTCAGAGCATTGAAACCAAAGAACTGCTTGAGAAATCAACCTAATTTTCTTGCACGCCTGCTGCTTTCTTCTCTAGAAGAATCAAATCAAACATACCTGGGCAGCCTGGTCCCCAATGTCTGGCATGCCATCATCTGACACCCGGCCCTGGTACGGTGCCCCGGTGCCCTGGTGCTGCTCTTCCCCATTGCTCTCTGCTTCAGAGGTCTCTGGCTGAGCAACCTCCACCTCCATCGGGGTGCAGTGCCCGTTCCCGTGTTCCGAGCCCAGCTTCTCCTTGCTGTCCTTGCTGCCCGGCGTCCTGGTGATGACCCCGAACTTCCTGGTCCTTTTCCCATTTTGAGCAGCTCTGTCTCCGGGTTCAGGGCTGGGCTTGGCTTTGGGGTCGCAGCTGTTGCTGTTGTTGCCGTTGGAGGGAGGCAGAGGCGCTTTGCGCTTGATGCGGCGCAACATGATCAGGTAGACAAAGCCGCCATTCCAGCACTGCTCGGCCAGGTAACTGCAAGGAAAGGGATGCATAAGGACCACCGACCACTCACCCTGCACTGCCCACATCCCACCCCGGCATCCCAACTCACTGCGCCCCGTGATGTTCATGCACTGTCTCAGCCAGCTGATTACCTGGTGCATGGATGCGTTAGGATAACTCGAGGAATTGGGAAATGCTCTTTCCTCAGTATCAGAAGAAAATACCAGGCATAATTAACAGTCCTACCAGCCACCCATGCTGATCCCACCACAGCATAACATGACAGCTGATAAATGCCACCAGTTCACAAGCCCTGAGCTCCGTATCTGCAGCACAGTAACATGTAAAGGTGAGGTAAGTAAAGGAGAGCAGAGAATGTTTCCAGAAGAGTATTAAAATAAAGAAATATTTTCTAAAAAAAAATTGAAAATCAGGCAGGATTCATTTGTGCAGAGGCCCATAGAGCATCTGCATCTGAAATGAGCCTCCTTAGTGAAACTAATCTGCTTCAGCATATGTACATGCTTTGAAGGCCGCTGGGAAAATAAAAAAATCAGCCACTAGGGTAAGTAGCCACAGCACCAATGGCCCCAATACAGCAAAGCACAGCACTACAAGGCATCCCAGATGCCTTACAGGGACATGGAAATCAGGTGGGCTTCCTTCATAGCAAGCATATTCTAATCAAAACAGGGGCCAAGGCATCTCAGTCTTGCAAGGAGCAGCCCCCAAGTTCTCCTACCACAGTAAAGCATCACTTCCCCTCCCAAAGTCTCTGGGCATGCCTTGGAGGAATCAACACTTCTGCTTCAAACAAACCTTCTGTGACCTTACAGAAACTGCACTCACTGATGCAAAAGGGGAATCTAACTTCATGCTTCTTTTAGGAAAGGATATACCTCAACCCAAATTCTTGAAATATTTGGGTTCTGAGCCAAGGGTGTAACCAACTGAGAGTACAAACAAGCTGGAATTTGTATGTAGCAGGTTTGCATGTGCCCTTTCACACTAATTTAGGCCCCAAAACTATACTGCCTTTCTCACTAGTGAAGTTAGCATGAATTTCCTGGAGCATTAAATAAGCCTCTGCTGAAGCTGCAATGAAATGAACTCTTCACTAATAAAGAGCAGTTGCTGAACCTACAGCTTTTAGAGGAGATGAGAAACTAGGTGTGGAGTTGAACCACAGATTGTAAGAGAAAATAGCACAGCACTTGTGCTTGAGAGAGGAGGAACCACTCAGGAGTCTGGCACCAAGTTTTTTCCCTCCCTGCTGCTTGTAGTCTAATTTTCCGTTTCCCTTTCTTAAAAGTTGTTTGGCCATAAAATAAATCCTTCAAACTTAATCCTGCACAGAGGTGACTTAATGGCAAAACAGGAAAAGCAGCTATGATAACCCCTGAAGCAAAGGAGTGAGGAAAGCACTCTCAACTACTCAAAGTAAGCCAGACCAGCCCGGCAGTGGTTGGAAGTAACATGATGGGTGTGTATTTCTGTCCAAAGAGAAGGGTTGGTATTTTCACTCCACTCCTTTGCAAAGCTCTGATGTCCCCCATAGACAACATCGGCATTCAAATCACTTATATTTAATTAGGAAGACTGATGTTTAAATGAATACCACAACTAAATAACTTTAAAAGCAGCCCTGGAGCCACAGATGAGAAGGACAAGTATGCTTGCTGTGCCAAAGTTCCCAATGAATATAAATTGAACTCCAACTCCCTGGACAGTCCTTTCAGTTTTCACCAGGCAATCCTTTTTTTCCTCCCCTTCCCCAGACATAAAGAATATTTAAATAAAGCCCTAAACCCATCTTTTTCCAAATGGCTGAAAACAGACAGTCAACAAGGCCTGCCAGCTGGGAAGTCTCTGCAGCAAAGGTCAACTGTCTGGGTGGCCACAAGGTGACACTTGGCTCTAGGAGACGCATGAAGCTGGCAGGACCCGAAGGGTCAGCATAGAAAAAAAAAATCCTGAGCTAACATGGAAATATTTTTGATTATCAAGTTAAAAGAAGAATTCTTTTAATCAACTGAAAAGGGGCAGTTCTGTTCCAGAAACAATATGGGCTGCCTGTTTTTCACATTTATCTTTCAACTCAAATTTCAAGGCAGCCAGTAAAGTTGATTAAAATTCATGACTTTTGCTTGCAGCAATACCAGTGCACTCTGATCCATCAGACATAAGCCTGATAGCACTGCTTCTCTTGGCACATGGAAACAGGAAAGCAGCTTCTCTTCCCATAGTCGTGTGCCTTACGTAGGTGCTGCCCACCCTGTCTTTATGCAGTGTCAACTCTGCCTGATTTGTTTCTGTGCAGGTGCATGTATATGGGGCTTTTGGAAACACCAATCTCTGAACTAATTACTGATGTATTTTTTAATGCCAGCAACCAAGTGCATGCATATCAACTACTTGATTTAGGAAGTACGGAGAACAAGAGGGAACTTTGCATATGTCCAAATAAAGTAATTCTAGAGAGGCAAAAATAATTTACTATTTCACCTCCACTCATGGCCCATTTATTCTGTTCATAAAGTGTAAAGCTGTAAGAAAAAAGGGAGGGTTTTTTTCCTATCCACTCTTCATACACAATCATCCCTCCAGTCTGGAGCAGGGTTACAGCAAGTGGTTATCGATGCAGCTGCACTGAAGTCAGCAGAGCTGTGTTGATTTACTCCATATGTTGAGATGGCCTGCATGTTCCAGGCATGCAGGCTGTAGTAACTCATGGGCTTATGTCTTGAGTACTTCTCAGCAGTTCAAAGAACACAGTAAGTTTCCACACACACAAAAAAAAAAAAAAGGTGTCCTCTGGGTCAGTGAGCAGTTACCTTTGCATGGCAGCAAGTCACTGCATACACTGGATCATGTCAGGTATTTCCAGACAGGCTACGTCCTGCTGGGACCAGGGATGCAGTAAGTGGCACTATTATCTCAAGAGTTTCTTTCAAACCAAAGACCAGGAAAACTAGCACTGATAGAACACTAAACTCATACCACAAGATAGGAGACAAGTCGAAAATAATATACTAAGAAATTGTGGTCATTTTATTGTATTGCCCTTCCAAGATGGGGATGATAACCAAGGAGCCTGATCCACCTGCAATTTCTGCTAAGTACATGCCAGCAACTTAGCTGGCTTCCTTTTCCTTTGCCATTCCTTTCCTGTTTAAGTAAAAAGCAAAAAAATAAACCACGAGGGAAGCACAGAAAGCTTTCAACACTGTGCAAAGAACAGGTAAGGTTGTATTAAATGAGTGAGAACCTTCATATTTTAAATTATTTTCTATCAATCCAGGAGCATCCCATGCCAGAAAGAAGTGGTAGGATAGACTCAATAAAATGTAATTATACACTCTCTGGACAGCAGAAAACTGCAAAAATATGGAAAGTACCTCAAATCCCCCTTCTCAGGGGGTTTAAAGTGTGCAATGCAGAAAAGCCTTTTTTTTTTCAGATTTGGTCCCTGGAGAGCACTTGCAGAGATTCTAGTAATCAATACACCAACAGTGTCTCAGGCAGGGCAGGATCACAGCTGATGAGCATACACAGCAGCTCTCAGCACACATGTGGGGAATCAGCAGCAACCTCCCAATTGTCACTGAGTTTGAACACAGACCTCAGCTTGGATGGAGAAGGTGTGCAGACAAAAAACATCCCTAATTCAGCTTTGATTTATCTAAATTTATTGGAAAATTAGACTCTCTGTTCTCACTTTGGTTTGCAGAGAATGGAATAGGTTTTGGTGAAAGCTTTAGATCTCATACACCAGCAGCTAAGAAGCCTTGAGCAGATACTCCAGCTGCCACCAAATCACAATACATAACAAATCCTATTATCACTGATTTTAAGAATGCAAGAGATTTTACTAGCTGATCATACATCTGTCAGTATCAGTTACCAAACCAAAACATTTTACCCGCAGAACACACATCCACACTTTGTGTATTTTCCAGTCTTTGCAAGATAGCATCAAATCTCCCTGGCACAGCTGGGAGTCCCCTAAGACACTGCAGCATCATCTTCACAAACAGGATCTAAAAAAAATCACTGAAATACTGGCTTGAAAACATCTCCCACTGGCATGCTCAGAAGGAAGGACCACCCAGCTGCTCCTGCTGCTTTGATCTCACCCTGGCACCAGTGCTGGTAAAACCCCAACCCATATAAACGCAACCCTTAAGCAGTGGGGAAGACTTGTTCTTCTCTGTAGTAGAGAAACCATGAAAATGTTAATAATCCTTAAAACCAGAGGAAAAATTTTTTACACTTGAAACAGAGCTGGAAAGTTACCTCTTGCAAAGCTCAACCACAAGCTGGAAAATGCAACCTGTAGCTGGTATCAAGGGGACATTTAATACCCTTTTTGTATCAGAGCTATAAAGACAGAGACACACGTTCACTTCCTTGAGAGACTATTTTGAGTTATTCAGCCAAATCCCATTTCTCCCCTACACAGCTGAACTGACTGCTGTGATCATAAAAACTGATAAACTCACTGAGTTTATTCCAACCTCCATGGCACACATGTGAAGTGTCAGACTCGGAAACGGTGTCTTAGACTAATACAGTAATTTTGTCTTTTTTGACATATATATACACACACATACATATATACATACATACATATATATATATATACATTTGAATGTGTGCATGTATAAGTATAAAGGATTTCTAACTTGACAAGAGCATGCTGTGACTAGCCCTCTGTCACATCCTATCTCACTTTAACAAATACAGACAGCCACAGTGAGCCATGGAAAAATCAAAGCAGATCCAGCAGCCATAAGAAAGCATCTGGATCCACTTTAGGGTCAGAAATATTGAAGTATGTTTATTTTACACTAATAATACTATTTAGCATTTCTCCAGAAACCTTCATCCTGACAGATCAGAAAGTGCTTTGGAAATTATACACACAGAGTATCACTGACATCTTGCCAGCCAGCCAGCCTGTCATGCAGCTCACCATTGCAGAAACTGAGGCAGAAACCAAGCAGAAACCTCAGTCGAGACAACCACTTTCAGAGCCCCTGCCTAGCCCTCCCGGGACCTATAATGTCCTTTGCAGGACAGACAGACCATTTTTATGCTCTTCTCTAAAGGACTTTGGCATGGTAAAATGTCTTGAAACTCAATCTTCTTCAGGCTGGAAAGATGAAGGGCAATACAGATCCTCACAGAACTGAAACCTCCAGACCCAAGGGGGATTTTAAAAGCTAAACTTAACATTTCTCCACGACGTCGGCAAAGTAGCAAACTTGCTTTTCAGGTAAGGCAAATTAATGACTAACAGATAGTGACTGATGATCCTGATGAAACCCTCACCTCACTGCCATCACTGTGCAAGAACATCCATCCCACTAAGGACTGATTTTGGCAAGCACCAACGGGAATTTTCCACTGATTGCCACGTCTTCAGCCAGGAGTCAAGCCTGCCTTAATGTCTGCAGGCAAAAGGAAACACCAGCCTACAAAGATCAGAGCAAACCTTACTGCATCCAAGCTTGCAAGAAGTTCCACCTCCTGAGAGATGCAAGGACACCTGATGACTAGCCCTCTCATCCACCTCCTTGGAGGATTAAGCTCTCCAGCCATAATTTATCATAGCAGAAAGCAACGGTGTTGGTAAACCTTACTGTTACTTCAACATAGTCTTGGGCACAGAACTAAAGCACACCAGGAATGAGCTTGATCCAATATCTCATCACCGACAAGCCCTTTCCTGCCCCAGGCTCTTCAGGCAATGGCACACACAAGGGACACAATGTTCTTTGCCTCCCTTAATAAACTTGAGGAAAGGCAGAAAGGGCAAAGGAGAAGTCAGTCATGGAGCTCAGCTACTGATCACACCCAGGGAGAGCATTCAAACAGTGCAGGGAACGCAGAAGGTGCTCCCATCTCCCTTTTCAGGATGAGCAGCCCCCAGCCCTCAGCTTGTGGCCAAGGTTAAGCAGCAACAGCCCTAAGTCTCACAGCGGCCGTGGCTCTCTATGGCACACTGTGTTTTTCTCAGGATAGCCTAATTGGCAGCTTTCTGAAAAACAAAACTCTGAATCCAGTGTTTTTATCTATGGCACGTTTTTCACAATTAAAATTATAGCACAGAATGCAACTAGATTTAGCACAATTTTGAAGAAAAAACAACTTTGGAAGTTATATTTCAAGGGGTATTTAGTAAGACTGGCAGGAGGCCTTGGGCAAGACCTCCTTGCACACCGTGAAATCCCCAATTCTCAGGAATGGTGGAAAGGGAGTGGAGGGAGGATTGCTGCTTTCATGGACTCCGTGCCTACGCACAGCTTTTTCTGGAAGATGGAATTGTGACACAGCACCAAGATAAAGCCTGGTGAGACACCTCACTCCACCGGGTATCAATGCAATGATGTGGCTTTGAATTTGGGAGACTGAATTCCTTTCCTCTTGCTGTACTCTACATCCCTGACAGCACCCCAGGCAAGTCTTTCTTGATAGGGCCAACAACATGGCATTCCACAGAGTTACTGTAAGGTCTGAGGTGGTGAAGCCACTGGATTTAAATATTGCAGTTTCACAATCAACTTATATCTGGGATCAGCCTATGCCAAATAGCACTACAGCTTTCCTCCCACCCCATATCCTGCCTGCTCAGCTGCTGGCACAGTCAAATGGGCAACAGTACAAATGAACCCAAGGAGGGAAATGATCCAGCTTGAAAATAACCCAGCCACAGCAAACTTTTAAAAACTCAGTCCTCAAGATGAGGATTTTAAACACAGACGACACCCTCATCTGATCACACACCCTCATCTGGTCCCAGAGGCACAGAGGCAGGGACAGGAGAAGAATGGCAGTGGCAGGGGACCACACTTCCACTCCTACCAACAGCCCTCACCTACACAGGGCTGAGAGATGTGTGCAGCTACATCCAGGGCAAGGGAGTTGCACACACTGTGCAGACAGGAGCAGTGTCTGGCTTTGGCTGCACGGCATTCACACCTCCCATTTCTAAAACCCAAAGGATGGCCACCCTCTCTGCACACAAGGAAGCCCATCTGAATCGCATCCCCACCACAGATGTGGAGAGAAGACAGGCTGGATCATTTCAGTTATGGTGACACAGCACAAAACTCACATACTTCTGCCCTGCATGTTGTTGAGATGCTCAAAAGCATGTGCAGGGCTTTGGGAGAGCAACAAGCAGAGCAGGGACCCCCAAATCACACTGCAGGTGGAAAAAGAATGTGAGTGGCCACACTGATCCCTCTCCCCTCCCAGAACAAAGGATGACTTGAGGAGCTTTATAAATTCTACATACCTGAGGATCCTCCAAAGCTCTGACGGACTTCCTAAACCTAGCAGATTTTGCAGCTGCAGGCATCATAAAATCCTTTGGGATTTGCTGATGTATGGCTGTGCTAGCAGGGCAGAGCAGTGATGCTGCATTCCAACTGCAGAGATTCTGGACCCAAGCTTTACAGAGGTCCTGATCTTAGCGAACATACAACTTCCACATCTGCATTTACAAGTCACAGTAGACAGAAACACATGGTGCTTTTTAGGTTTGGGTCCTAGAGACAGAATAACGGGTGTTAAGGAGCCAAATTCTCTTTGTTCCTCTGTTAGTGGCAGAGTGTACAAACAGAAGTGGGCTAATCCAAAAACCATCCTGGCTCCAATTTGTTAGCTCATAGCTGTGCTGCAAACAGACATTCAGCTGGATATGCAGCCACATTCACAAATTCCAGTTACAATATACTAAACAATTTGAAGTGGCTAGTTATCAATTTTAAAATTACAAAAACCTTGGCTGTATCAGGCCAAAATGATACCAAGTTTCACACGGGCATTATCAACTGTGTTTACTGAGTGACCTATACTGTGTTACTGCTGATCAGATATGATCTCTCCCACCATGACTTCCTTCAGAATACAAGATCCTGGAAGCTCCAAACCTTGTCCTGTGCAACTCCTCCCAGTTTCCAATGCCCCCCTGTACTGAAACTGATGTTTCACTGAGCACTTAAGAAGCAAACTGAGTTTTACACCTCTTCTATGCTTTTACCAAAGAAGGCATCAAATTCCCTTCCTCTGGAAGTCCAGAGGTGGATCTGCTCTTTCCTGCATGACATATTGTTCCCACCAAGGTGTAAGACTCACTCTATACTGGAAAGCCCAAACAAGCCCATTTGCAAAACGTGGAGCAGAATCATAGAACACTCTGAGCTGGAAGTTTCCAACTTTTTGAGTTGGAAAGGATCTAACATGGATCCTTGAGCGCAATTCCTGGTCCTGCATAGGACACAATCCCAAGAATCACACCATGTGCCTGAGAGCCAGCATCCAAAATAAACCACCCAGCTGGAAAGCATACATGCCTCACATGAAGGAATAACGAAGAGGGTCAAAAGCCATCCACGTGTGACCCATATACAAAGTACTTCCAGTGTGTGATGCTGCTGCCACTTCACCCTGAATTCTCAAATCTTGTCACTGTGTTTACACCTTTCCACCCTATTTCCAGGGCTTCCTGCCTTTCCTCCATTCTATTTTAGGATCATCCCTCTAGAACAACTGCTTTCTAAGCATCCAGCTCACATCCTTCCCTCTTCCTCCCTGCAAATCTTTTATCTAATTCTGCCCCCAGTTTCAAATCACATCAGGAAGCAGTGACAG
Organism: Hypocryptadius cinnamomeus; assembly: GCA_013400635.1. Taxonomy (NCBI): domain Eukaryota; kingdom Metazoa; phylum Chordata; class Aves; order Passeriformes; family Zosteropidae; genus Hypocryptadius; species Hypocryptadius cinnamomeus. The sequence goes on from VYZP01074275.1 coordinate 143,614, forward strand.
CCAGGAATAGATTTAACTGGAGAGAAATGGTTTGTACTCAAAACTGAATGAGAAGTTCAGCACAGACAATATTCTTTACCATAATCCAGGAATTTTGCACAGACAGAGCTGCCAGGGAGGATGCCACAAAAATTTCCATGTGTGATTTTGACAACTCCCTGATGCCAAGCTTGCTGGTGGGAGGGCTGCAAGACCATGGGGTCTGAATCGGCCCGCAGCCAGTGCTGCTACAGCAGCACAGGGAAGTGCTAGTGGCAGGTCCAGGCTGTTTCTGGGAGGTAAAGATCACCCCTTGGGAATAAAACTGCCTATTTTTCCCCATGCAGAAATTATCACAAATGCCCAAAAGGTGAGAGAACAAACACATCTCACTGAAATACCTTTTATTCCAGCAGCAAAGTTTTACAATGGTATCTCAAATGGGGGGAGAAATAAAAAAACATGAAACAAAACAAAATAACAATCTCTGCAACACTGTTTTGGCAAATCACATTATTTAGGTTTTAACATTAGTTGTAATTCCCAATGTACCTCTTTCCACTGAGAAGTGAGGGTTTGGATGTCTGCAAGCAATGAAAATGAGAGCCAGAAAATTTAATCAAGTCTATTTTACAGCAGGAAGCAGTATGCTGGGTTAGAAGAGACTTATTTCCAACGTTATTGCAGGCTCACTTGAGCTCCTGAGAGGAGCCCTATTAACAGAGAGAAGCCAGGCTTCAAATAACCCTGCAACTGCTGGGGGGCAGATAGGGAAGGAACAAATTTACAGCTCTCAGATTTATTTGAGGGGGCCAATTCTAGCAGCAAGGGCTACTTGCCTTCAGAAAAATGCTTGGCTTTGAGCATTTTCCAGGATTCTTCCTAACACTGAAAATGGTAGCTACTTAAATCAACTGCTTCCTCTTTCCTGTTATTCAGCATCCCCAGATCTTGCAATTTGACCGCAAAGCCAGAGACATGTATCTGAGATGAGAAATACAGCTCTTCACTAACAGCAAAATGGAAAACCGAACACTCCATCAGAGCAGGGGAAAAACTGGAAAGTATGATCTGACAATACTGCAAGAAACTTTAACAGGTGGTAAAGAGCCTGAACTCATACAAATGTACCCGTACATACATTACTCTTTGTGACTTCAGGACACCCAGGCCCAAGGAAGAAAAGGAGTGAATTTTCCACAAGTGGTGAGGCTCTCAACATGCCCGGCGAAGCCGTCACCCACGACCACAATGCTTACAGGCTGCCCAGACTCAGCCCTCCCTACCAGCCTGTCAGCGTCTCCTTTCACTTGCACCCACTCTTGCAAACAATAATTTTGCCTTTTGAGGGCCATTGCCTGCAGGGACAGGAGGTTTATTTAGCTATTTAACTTCACTGTTTTGCTTTCTGTGGTGGGGACCAGCTGCACACACAGTAAATCCTGGGGATGAACTGCTTTCGGATCTGACTATGGGCTTGCTGAACCGTGCTTCCCTTGCGTGCTGGGACAGGTTTCCAACCACAACAACCCTGCACAAAGCACCATCTCTTGCTCAACAGTTTCCGTCAGTCACACCAAACCCTTTCTCTCTCTCACTGCCTAAACACGTCTTTGATATTCCTGCTGTTTGGCCAGAATAAAGGATTCGCCCTCTCTAAAACAAGCAAACCGTGCTGACACTCATTCAGTTTTACAATTCCCCGTGAGAACAAACATTTCCCAGTGAGCTGCCCAGTGATGGGGCTGAGGTTGCTTATGCCCAGGCAAGTGCACTGCTTTGCATTCAGGCACTTCACTGATGGATGCTCAGGATTCCCAGCCGGAAGCAGATCACCAACAAAAGAGCAGCATCTACCAAGTTGCTGAGGCTGTCACTGACCCAGGGGTCACACCTGCTCAGGTGACAACTGCCCCCAGGACGAAACCTCCATCGTCACTGCACATCCCCAGAATCAAATGCTCAAGTAAATTTTGGGAACTACAGCAGGTCTCTGCACCAAAACAGCCTGCAAGGCAGGAATTGAACTATGCCAGATACACATGTGCCTATCTGCCTGTAGGGAGTTTGCCTCTTTCCATGGATCCTCACATAAACGGGCTTCTAATTACATCCTCACTTTCTGTCCTTACCACAGTGAGTTTGAATGAAGCCAAAAGGGAGAAGAATTAAGGAACACACATGGCAGTAGCCATAAACATTTTGCAACTTTCACTTGATTTTGGAACACAAACAAGACAGACATGCCCTCCTTGGAGGGCCCATGGATTAGAGGTTGCAGATGACTTCAACTTCCCAACAAATGCTTTGCACACAGTGGAGTTTCTGGATTTAATACAGATTTTGCAGGCTGTTGTAACCACACTCCCAGCTACAAAACACATGAGCATCCCTCTGGCAGGCCATGATGCAGACTAAAATCACAGAAACTGCCTTGAGACAGTCCTCACCAACACCCCGGGAAGTGAAGATTATTTCGACAGTCAGGAGGGCGGATAGGACTCTGCTTTCTGCAGCTATTCAATAACTGACTTTTCCCAGCATCAAATCAATCTTCCCCAGCTGCTTCTGCAGCCAAAACTCATCAGGATTTGCCCCAAGTTGTAGCTTCATTAGATGCTGCCAAATACAACACAGGTGCTATTCAACTTGGAACATGACAGCACAGTTAAATGCATTTTTTTTAAATTAAAACAAATGGAGATAGCAAGCTCTCACACTTCATCCCATGTCAGGATACCATCCCACAGCTTTTCTGCCCAACTTTTTTCTGCCTCACACCTCTATCAAACCATCACAACAGAGAGAGTTGTTCATTGATTTGTGCTCCTCATGGACTCAGGAGGAGCTGCCTGCAGCCCTGACCTGGGCTCTGAGCAGGGGCTGATCCACACATCTGCAGGTGCACCAGCACCGTGACTAAGGACAAAATCTATGACCACAGAAGCAGGTAAGGGCAGGCATCGCTGTGCACCACCCCAGCTGAGCAAAGTCCCTGGCACAAGCACTGGGACACCCTCGTCCCTAACCAGGGGGGGACAGTCCCATAGGAGAGGTGTCACCCAGAACTGCAGACCCCACTAGGGTCAGCAGCTCCTGGCTTGTAGGGAAGGCTTGGTGCTGTGGTACCAGAGGCACTGCAGGCGGAAACACTCCTGGGAGCCCAGTGAAGAGCTGTGCCAGATGGTGAGGAGGTGCAGCACCAGCCTTGCTCACCTTGCACAGTGCAAAAGGGAAGATGGCCAGGGGCATCCCTTCCTCTCCAGCTGCCAGACCCTGTGGCTATGAAGAGTCTGTTTTGCTGTTGGGGCATTGCTGGCCCATGGAAAAGCCAGAGCCAGGGGAATTAAGCATACAGCACTCTGCACTGTGGCTGTACTTCCCAATGCATCACACCATCAAGTTGATTATCCAAAGTGACACAAAACAGGAATGACTGCCCTCCTTTTTTTCTTTTCCCGTTCTTTCTTTTTTTTTTTTTTCTTTTTTTAGATTTTACGATCCACCCAGAAATCTGCAGCTCTGGCATGAGACAGACCAGCACCACGTCACAAGAAATCCCCTAGAAGCCTTTTGATGACTTTCATCTATTATTCACTTACTGCAAATCCTTGCCATTAACAACTGCGCTAAGGGAATCCGAACTTTCAAAGCCACAAATCTCCTAATAACTACGGCCGCTTTATACATGCCTTAGGATTAGCCATGTCATCTGGTTAGAAGCATAAAGCTGCTCTTCATTATTGGATCCAACCTGCCTGCAAACAGGGAACAGACTGGTAATACTGCCCCTGATTTCAATGATGCAGAGGCTGTCATTACATGACATCCCCCTCCTGGGCACATCCAGCCCAGTGGCACACATTCATGCTGTGCTACTGTGCCAAAGACCCAGAAACCTCCCTCGAGCACACTGACACCAACCGTGGCAGACAGTACAGGAGTAAGCCTGAATCCAAGCACACTCAGCTTCAACTGGCTCCTGGTATGCAAACTGAAGGCAGTTTTACAACTATCTGCTCTGTGAATTAAGAATGCCTTTAGTTGCTTTGAAAAATAAGAGCTTATTTAGTCAATACAGTGGCTTCTTCAAAGAGCCTTCAAACTAATTAGCCATACTGAGTTACTATGAAAATACAGAGCTTGCACTCAATACTCTTGATGATAACAGAGCTGGCGCTTTGGTTCTGAAGCTATAGAATTAGCACAAACTTCATCAGATGCATTTTCCTATAGGCTGCAACTTATATTTCAAACTGAATATTTTCCTTTCCTGCGGTGGATGTGGGAATTCACTTAATTCATTTGTAAGTTCAAAGCAATAATGATTTTTAGCCCATGTGCAGATCAAGAGTTTGAATATTCAACAGTGACAGCACGAGGGGATGGAAGACAGACACAGAAAAGAAGACACAGAAAACAAAAGCTGCAGTAAAAAAAGTAAAGAGGGAGGATAAAAAAAATAGTTGCTATACTACAGATGAGCTGTATAGCTGTTCCAGTTCAACTTTTGCAGGACAGAGAAGTGGGGATTGTTAATTTAATGCAAAGGGCACACTAGCCAGAGGCAAACCCTCCCTCATAGATGCAGATAGGCTGTCAAGCAAAACAAAGTTTACAAACCCCCACAAGATATGCTAAGGGCAGAGAAGCAGACTGCAAGGCTCACAAATTTTAATTCCAAGAGTTCCTGCCCATCCCTGCTTCTTAAAGAGCAGGTTTACTTGGCAGATAAGCCTTTGCTCCTTAAAAAAAAAAAAAAAAATCAAAAAAGTGAAGAAAGTCAAAGGCAACAGCATCATAGGAAAAGAAATTTCCCTTTTTCCTGACTTCTATTTATCTGCTTTACATGCAGGTTTACTTACAGCAGAGACCAGCAGGGATGCATCCGATGGTTCAGCGCCACCAGCACTCCCTACAACCCCAATCCCCCTTCCTCTCCTGCTCCTCCTCCACTCGCTGCCCCACCCAAAGCACTCAGCTCTTCCACCAGCTCTTCCAGCTCACTTCCCCTCCCCAAGGGAATCGACACTGGTTTCTCCAAAGGTGTGACAAATTGTAATTCTGAATTTCAGGGCAGAACCTGGCAGCAACTACGGGGAGGGGAAAAAAAAGCAAGTTCTGACAGGGGGAAGGGGGAACTAAAAATTACCATTACAAATCATCACAACAACTTCGTTATTAGTTTATAACTTGTCATATAGCTGATTTCCTTCCCCTCCTCTTCCTACACTTTCACTGACTGTATTGATTGGACTTGTCAGCACGTTCTCACATAAGACTGAATTCAATTAAATTAAATACAACCAACAAGCCAGCAGGTATTGGATGTTTGCTTTAAAAAAAAATCAAGAAGCAACACGTGCAGACAGGCAGTGTCACCTGAAAGGAGGATGCTTCGTAATGTATTTAGTAACTGCTATCTGCACAGAAAAAGCCAGAAGCAAACTTTAACCAGCAATTCTCTGCAAGTGTCAGGACAGCAGCAGAGCACAACTACTGAATCTTATTTCACACACCAGATCAGAGTTTAATCTGAGCAGCAGCCACATAAATCCAGAGGGGCTCTATTAAAAACCAGTGCAATGATGCATCCCACAGAGAAAAGCATAAATTCAAACTCTGGGCATCTATATATTTCTTAAGAAAGCCTTTTGTTTAACAACAAGAATTTCTTTGTTGGACAAGCAAGGGGCTGGATCACATCCTTGTAGCAGGACATTTCTGCTCCTTTAGCAACACAGAAGGGCATTAAGACAGCCCACATGCAAAGCAGAGACTGTACATGTCTATGCCAAGTAACTCTGCCATGGGCACTTCAATACAGTGGTATTTTGAATCCTCCTCGGCCACTGCAACCCTACAGCAGCCTTAAGGCCACCCTTTGTCCTCATCCACCCCCTCCTTTAGCAGTAAAACCCTGACAAACCCTCATCCTCTCCAAAAGTCAGTTGGCATTTTGCCACCTGCCCTGCATGACCAGGATTTCCTTCTGGGAGCACAGTAATGGCTCAGAGCTGCGGCTGCTCCTTCATAGCCTTTCAAAAAGCTTTGGCAAGAAGAGCAGAGTGTCTTGTTTTAGAGACACATCCCTGTTCATCAGGAGGCACAAGACTCTCCTTCCTGCCAGCCAAGACAGGAGCTCTTAGCCCTGACACCCAGCACAGCAACAAATGCCCCAGGGACTTCCAGCTTCCATGTTCTTCTCACTTATACCAACCTTCTGCAGCAAGGAGGTTTTGGGTCCACTCCCTCTCTACCAGCCAAAATTAAAGCAATTCAGCGTAATACCAGCTTCTTTGAAGACAGAAATATCCAACACCAGCACCACTTCCCCAAGGCCCTCGTGTTTAATGATAAAGGTGATTTGTGGGTCCCATTTGTTGGTGTTTACTCAGATGAGAAGCAACAAAAACCACATGATCTTCACTGGCTGTGCTCCTGGAAGTCACATCAGATAATCTCAGCAAATTGCCACTGAGCACAAGAAGAGACACTTCAGCAACCACATGGTCCCAGAAACAAAAGACCCACATCTATTTTAATAGCCATTGTGCCCTGTTTCCATGACAATGATGGCACCACCCCATTATGCATAAGGAATGAGGTATTAAAAACAAAACCAGGAAAATACCAAAACCAAAGGATGGACACCTGTTGATTATCTCCTTTTTCTTTGGTGCTATCTCGATGCCAAGATGCTATTAACAGCTTCATCTGTTATATGCAAAATCTTAAAATTAGGCTGCTTCAGCCTTTACTCTGAAATATCGTGGCAGTTGCTCTCCCATGAACAATTTTTCTTTGTCTGGGATATGTGCACTCACACTGATCAAATACAGAAATACATACCCACACAAAAATTCTGCAGTGTGCTGGGCAATCGATTTGGTTACCAGCAGCTCAGGTGCCAACTCAAAGTCTGGGGTCTAGATGATTAACACAATACATGTTAAATCTAAAATACTACAGGATGTAAAGCTTGGCATTAAATGCAGGACAACTATATAGATATTAATAAAGGTTGTAGGATGTTTAAAAGTAGAACAAAATGGTTATCCTAACCATTACAGTTATCAAAATTATTATCAGACTTCAAAAGTTTGATTAAATGTGACGTATTCTACTGGATTTTTCACTTTTCTTGTACATATATAAAACACACACATTCCATGCAGGTAAACAGAAAGCTCTTAACTACCTTCAAGGCACTGAGCCAGTACTAGCTCTGTCTTCTCATCATGCTGTTTGCAAACTCCTGTTTCATTTGACCAAGCAGAATTGCCCTGCTACAGCTGTTATTGCATTTTTCATGTAAGACACTACATGTTCCCAAAACCAGAGCTGGCCTAAGCTGCCTGTGACACAGAAAACAAGAGGGGACAAGGGGCAGTACTGTACTCACAAAGCTCTTCTTGTAGTGGCTATGACTAAAGTCCCCCACTTTGGGAAAGGTTTTGGCAAGGACTCTATGGAAATGTGCTGGCTAACAGATGCTGTCAGCTCTCCACACGCCCCTGGCCCCTGAAAATCCCAGCCTACCTTCCAGTTTAGAGGTTAGCCCTCCTCTCCAATGTTTTTGTCCTCAATCCCCCACAGCATTTTCAATTTTTTCTGCAAGGGAAGAGAGACACAAGTTCTTCTTTCCCTCCCTAGCTCTAAATACATCAGTGGATGTCAGGGTTTCAACACAGCTCCTTGCTCAAGCAAGAAGAACGCAAAGCCAAAGCATGAGGCCAACTATTTGATCAATACTCTTTGATTTAATTAGCTTTGGACCAGGCTTGAAGTTGATGCCTTAGAGGAGTTGCCACAGGCAAAATTCAGTTTGCAAGAGGGATTGCTTTCATAAAAAAAGATCTAAACCTTGGAGGGGCTGAGGACAATTTACCACCTAGAGAGACTTGCCTTCAGCAAAGCAAGTCATCTGACTTACTTAATAGTTGAACTCCTACAAAGAAAAGAGCTATCACACCGAACTTACTTATATATTTTGTGCCATTTCACTCTCATTTTTCAACTTACTTAATACAGTCCACTTATCTTCCTTCTGTACCTTCCTAAGTCAGTTCTTTGGATAAGAGGCCAGTATTGCCCAGCAGCCACCAGGGTAAAACTTCCAGCTCTCTCCAAAATGGGTCACAAAAGCCATTTGCTGCACATTAAAGCCTGTCACCTATTCCAGTTTATCCAGTTTTATCTGAAAATCAAGGCCTTCATGCATATATATGAAACAGAGCTGTGAACAGAGCACACCAATATCTACCATATTTTAAGGTCTATTTGCACTTGCCAACATACATATATTAATCCTAATGTATTGGATCTGGACCAGAAGCTAAAAGCCAGGACATAAGGCTTGAAGTAGCAGTCTGGATTCAAGTCCAAACTTGGCAGTTTAAACTCATATATAATCATCATTACTCAAATTCAATGAAGGGAGGGCAGACCTTAAATACTTATTAGATTTACTGACCGATTGATTTACTCAGTTTATTAATTTCTTTTATACCTTTACAGATCCTGTCACAAAGAATTCAAAACTGAGCTTCTTAACCTAACAAAATGACGACTGCAGCTGAACCAGCTTTATATCACGACACCTCCAAGATGGGTCAAGCACCCCTGCAGACTCGAGTGCCAGATCCTGCATTTCATCCCCAGATGAACAGTGAAGCCTGCAGTGGAAACTGAGTGGAAGTCAGGAGCTGGCAAGTGTCTCCCCACCCATCCCATCATACCCTTTTACACAATATTCAATGTCTGCTAACACATCCTTGGCACCCACATCACAGTTTGCTCACTGCTGGTCAAAAATATGCATGACAGAGAGCAGTTAATGAGTTCAATGTGAAATAAATTAAATCAAATCACGACCTCACAGCATCGAGAGTGCATTAATCTCTAACACCAAAGCTGTGCAAGGATACAGCTGCAAAACCAGAGCTTTACAGAGCTATTCTTGCTGTGAATCCCCCCCTACAGACACTGAGGGCAAGCCCGTCTTTTGGATGTGCTCCACCCTACAGCAGCCAGTACCACACACAACCTGCATCCCTGAAATTCAGCTCCATCTTCCGTCCATGAGAGGAGCACCAGTAGCAGACCCGCAGCTCCTAGCACCCAGGGCTGACCTTTAATCTTCTTACAGGAGGGCAGGCAAGGTGTGAGTACAGCCCTGTGAACAGCTCTGGTCTCAAACACATGCAGAGATGCACACATGCAAAGATGAGACAGAAAAAACATAGGGACATCTGCAGCTCTGCCACGGTCCTGACTACAAGCCCTCCTTCCAAGTGATCAAGGGGAAAACTCCCAGATCCCACATGCTATGTGAAGTGTTGTTACTGGAGTAGCTTCCAGTTTTAGTCGGACCAAAGCCTTCGGTGTTTGGAAAATGAGAATCTTTAAGCACCTCCAGCTCGTCTGACCAGGGCTAATGTAGGTGGGCTTTGGATCAGCTGGGCTCTGCCCTCACCAAATCCAACAGCAGGAGAGCTCTGCCAGGCAGACAACAAGGACTGCAGGCACGAGACCCACCATGGCCACTGCTGCATAAACATGCCTGTGGTACAAGAGCAGACTAGGAAAGAATGATTCACCTTCCATTTTCAGGGTCACACATCATCTTTACTGCCAAGCAGGTGGTAAGGTCAAACTACAACTAGGGAAAAGGCAATTAAAGGAAAGCAAAAAAAAAGGAGACAGACCCTCCCTGGTAACTAAATGAAGGTAATAAAAACAGTAACTGATACATAAAGTGAGAAATGGGGCTACTGGAGGAGGAGGGGGGAACCAGTAATCACAGCCAACCTCTGAAGTCCAGAGAACGTGGGAAAATCTGACTATTTCAAACTTGCCTAGCACATAAGAATTGCTTTTGTCTGCATTAAATGCTGCACTGCCTTCACCACCAATGTGACCAGCAGTTACAAAAGGAGAAATCTCAACAATAAAGTGCTGAACTATGCCATGTCAAAAGGCTGCTGTCCCACGCCAGTAATATCCAGAGCTAGACTGTGTCGCCTGCTCACAGCCACTGTCCGCAGGACAGAACAAAAGCTGTGTCACTACCCTGCATGCAGAAGAGACAATAGCTCCCATAAAAAGCTATGCAAAGCTTTTTAGTGAGATTTCTGATCTGGGATCTAATCTGATCCACCTCTTAAAGCTTTAATCAGCTGTGCAGTCAGTTGGCACACCACCATTTTAATATTAACCCTTTTAATTATCTATCTGAGCACTCTTCCCTAACCCCAGGAAGAAGGGCACTAACCCCACACTCTGTCCCATATCTGTACAATACATGAAGACATTTTGGTACAAGGTATCATGTCTGCACGGAAACTCAGCAGAAACTGCCCTCATCTCATGTCTTCAGGCTTTTCTGTATGCCTATTTTTACTCCACAGATCTCTTCAGAGCCTTGCTAGCAGCCAAGAAAGCTGCTTGACCACAGCAGCTGGGCAGGATGAGTCAGGGCACATGAATGTCTTTTAACCCCTCTGCACCTGTGCACTGAGAGTACTGGCTGCTCAGCTGAACACAGCTGGGATTAGTTCTCTTCCATGGAGGAAAACTCACGTGCTCCCAGCAAGGTCAAACCTTCCTAATTCTCAACACCCTTCAGCAAGGTTTAAGAGAAAAAAATTTTTTAAAAAAGAGGGAGAGGGAGAGAGTGAGACAGACAAGCCCCAAACACAAGGCACACTCTCCAAATGACTGACAAAGAAATGCAGCCATCAGAGCACAAAACATGCTGTGATAGCACAGCACATAATACGATATAAATCGAGCACACACCAGAGCCTCAGCCGGCTTTATGCTTTGCAGAGCCCACAACTTTTGAATTCAATAAAATAATAAGCACCCTGACCTTAATGCAGTCATCAACACTAAATAAAGCCAAGCACAGTTGTGCTCCTTTGATCAGTCTTTTCATAAAGGCAGTATAATAGTGTTGCTGCTTTTCCATATCCTAAGAGGCTTTTACATTTGGAAAGCGTTACATGGGCACACCAGGAAAATAAGTAGTGTTTTGTTTCTTTTTCCTTTTGGGCTTTTTTGTTGTTGTTGTTACTTTTCAAACTGTAGAGAGAAAAGTTAAACAATCAACTCCCAGTGATCCAAACAATGTGTTTACATAAGGGTTTACAAAATGAAAAAGCAAGTTACTCCACATCCAGATATTCTGTGGTCCTGCCAAGTGTCTCTACAGACTAATGTCCTCTGAGACACAGACTTGTGCTATAACGTTTCTGGCCAAAGCATTTGAATTTTAAAAGCCAAATACAAAGAGAGAGAACCACAGCCAGCTGTACAGCAGTGATCCCTGGTATGAAGCAAACTGAGAGTTCAGTTTGCTTGGATCGATGTTTCTGCTTCCTTGCCATCATCAGGAAGGCAGGGATGGACCTGACCGTTCCTGTAGCCTCAAGGATTTTAGCAGCCTTCTCCATTACCTGGCCCACATTAGCTCAAGGAGCATCCTGCACATCCCTGTGGCTGTCAGCCAGGCAGGACTCCCATGCTAACCTGGTCCCTTAGCCATGCTTAGCACAGTGTCTGCAAACTTTTGGCAACTCCAGCCTCTACAGAAACATCAACCCACAGTGATGCCAGTCAGCTTAGGTCCTCGAGCCAAGCTGTTTTCTTTCCACATAGTCTTTCCACAGGTTTTCACAATGCCTCAGTAATTCAATTAGCATTGGCAATTAGAAAGGCATTCAACTTCTAGCTTTGCATCTTAAAACCAAATGTGGGTATGTGTGTTTTAGCCAAGGGTTATAGCATGGCCTTGCACATGCTGTGCAGTAGTGTCACCCAGCTTTACCTCATTTAACTCATTTCTGCTAATAAGTGAAAAAAAATTCTTTCTGTAACAATTAATACCCATTACCCCTCCAGTTGATGCAGACATGCTCCGGAAAGAAGCTGTTATCATGAAGGTGGTATTTTAAAATATTGCCATGAACAGAAATTTAATCACAAAATGGAAATGTTTTACACTTGCCATGACTAAATACATTGGCCCTTACCAGGGAGTATTGAAGCCTGTGACACTGCTTCATGTTTTGATCCAAGTCAAACACAGGCTACTCAGAGACCCTATAGAGCACAACTGTGAAAAATCTACAGATGCTGCAATACCACTGATTTTTAGAAAGTTGAGTAAATAATACAAATAATCCTGGGTAAATCACACAAAAAGAACAAGGAAACAAATCTGGGTTTACACATCTCAGGTACCTGAGTGGCCTGTCTACTTGGGCTAACTTGACAGCACATTAAGGGTCTGAAATGAACATTTGAATCCTTTCCTCACCCAATGGCTTAAGGCAGCTCCAAGGGAATATGGAAAGAACAAAGTTATTTCCCCTCATTTGTCAAATGGCTCTGGGTTTCCATATTCTTCATCTCATTTTCTCCCTTCTCCATCCCATGCATGAGTCCCCTGTGCCCAGCAACCTCCCAGAAGCAGCCTGACCTCTTCTCTATCTGCAAAAAATACCTTCAAGCGTCAACAAGGTTAGAAGGAGAGATCTTTTTACACAAAATGTGAGAGTCCAAAATGCAGTGACAGGAAAGATAACCAACAAAATATTTGAAGTACCTAGTCACAGACTCAGATTAGAGTGGCTACATTGCTGAGAGTAGCCCTGTAAAACAGCAACTCAGCCACCAGTTTGGACGAGAAAAAATTCTCTCAGGAGCAGAATTTCGGAGATGCACAGTCCTGAGAGCTGCCTGTCATGCCTTCTGGGAGCTCACTTCACCCACTACTTGTGGGGAATAATGCTTTCAAAATGCAAGTCACAAGAGTTTTTTTCCCCCCATAAGAGCAATTTTTCCATTGTGAGTCCTTTAACAATGCTATTTTTTTACTTTTTTATTTTTTTACAAAAGCTTTATAATCCTCTTCTTTTTCATCTGAGTGGAAACCACTATATGACAGCTTTAAACTTTTCTTTCTTTAAACCCAGCACTCCCTCCTCAGCTATAATCCTCCTATTGGAAAGATCAGTTTGCAAGTCCTTGCCTCCAGGCAGCCACATCACAGCAGCGATTACAGACCCAAAAATCCAATCAAAACCCCTCATCTTTTAGCTCAATGGCCATGACATTAATTGCATGACAATAACAACAAGAAAATTAAGTGACAATTTGAAGTCATAAACTGCTCCCAATCCATGCCATTCATTTTGGCTTCAGGGTCCTTGAACTCCGAGGATGGCACATCTTAAAGCACCAAAATGGCTTTGACATCAGTGTCCCATTTTTAAACTCTCCCAGGCACACTGGCTTCTGAAACCTTTTGGACTTTTGATCACCCTCTGGCTCAGCCTGGCTTTTCCTCCTCCTTCCAATTTTATCCCCAATGGCAAACATTTAATAACTACAGAGGCACACTCAAGTTCTCACATTTTCTTTGCAGCATGATATGAACAGTGCCTGTGCAACTAAAATGGTAGAATTTTAGCTCTAAAATTAGAAGTAAATTTTGCCTCCAATTCTGTGAAATCAGAACTGAATAATTTTTTGTGGGGAATAAAAAGATAGCAAGTTAGCAGTGCCTGAACTAAAGCTGGATTGGTTTTCTTCTCAATAAAAATCAGGGGCATTTATTATTTGTATTTCAGGGACAATGCAGTCAACACAATTTTGCTGTGGATTTGCTTTGTTTTGGATAAAAAACACAAACCCCTCCTTTTTTAAAAACTGCAGTGAAGTCAGAGGAATTGCCACCATCCAGAACAAATCAATGACACGCCCTGAAATCAGCCGGTTCCGAGAGCAGAGCTTCGGTCAGCCTGCCGCGATCACAGGGGAAAGCTGCAAAGTTCAGCTCAGGATCCCATTAGTCGCAGCTACGCTCCAGGTCTGCTTTTCTCTTGCAGAAAATACAGGGCAGAAAAAAGCCCCTGTGGAGTTCCCTGTCTACTCCCTCCTTCACGGTACATTCCAGGCCCAGAAATTTTCACTTCCATAGCACAAATAATCCCCTATCAGTGCAGTGTCATTTCTAGAAGCACCTGCCACAGTTGTGCTGCACAACTGCTGCGCCACATACACAGGCAAGGCTCTCCCAAGTGTGTTCTTCCCTGCATCCTTGAATAACCAGGCATCAGGGCTTCCCCTGACTGGAGGTCCATGGTAGCCCCAAGCTGTACACCCAGCCTGCAAAAGCCCTGAAATCACATTAGGTGGGAAGCAAAAGTTAATCCCCACCATCCAAACCCTTAAAATTACAGTTTTTCAAAGACCTTTTTTTTTTTTTTTTAATTGAGCTACTGATTCGCACTGAGGTTTTTCCTCACAGAAAACAGTAATTAAGCAAAGAGGGAAAATAAAATATTCCTTTGAAAAAAAAGCAAAATTCTGGAAAGGAAGAGCATGAGATACCGAGGCAGTTGTTTGAAATCTCTCTTCCAATACACATAACACAGAAGCCAACTCTTACTTTCACAGTACTGCCCATTTGGAACAAAGCCCCAAAAAATGGGGAATTCTTTTGCTTTCTCATTTTTACTTCTCTCCTTGTTCTAAACTCTTATTTTTCTCCTTTCCTAGACAAGAAGGAAGTCTCACTCTGCACCACTGACACAACCTCATTCTAACTATATGGCAAACAGCTGCATGCCTTGTTGGATCTCTTCCAGACATCACAACAGACAGCACCAGCACCACTCCCCAAACACACCCCCTCCCCAGCAATTTGTTTTGCTAATTATTAATCTGTCTTCAGAACAGACAGTAATCAATGAGATGTAATAAACATACACAAACCCTGTACATCACAGTCTTTGGTCAAAAAGGCACCCTGATGACACAAACAGGAGCTGGGAACATCATGATACAGACGTCTTGGATGCCCTTGTGTGAAGGCTGAAGTGTCCAAGCTGGCTTTGTACACTCCAGCCACAAGTGTATGGACTTGCCCACAGCATCACTTATTCTGCTGCCTCAAGCCACAGCTTAACAAGAAAGCAAATCTAGTCCTGAGTCCTATAAAATAAGCATAAAATTGTTCCAACCACTCCATGCAAAGGGCCAAGTTACTGCAGCTACAGAACCCAAGTCTTCATTTTCAAGTGTCATAAAGCAATCCAAATATTGCACTGGGTTTTCTTGCACATCTCCATTTAAGTAGTCTCTTGCATACATCTTCATGTCTTTTACACTGCAAATTCAAATTTAATTGAAAATGAAACTAGTAAACAGTTATAAGATTCTAGTTCCAAAAGCAGCTTCCATAAGAAGGTATGGAAAAAGGAAACAGTTCAGAAAACCTGAACAAGAACAGCATCCAAGTGGGAAGGAAGAGACGTCTGCATTTCTTTATCCATGAAGTGAAGCATTATTTGTAGTGCCTTCAAATTTTTTTTGGTACATCGAAGTCATCAAGCATCATGTATAAAGCCCCACAAGAATTCAAGTTCTTCAGCTCAGCTCCTTGTCACATCATCATCCCCTACACCTACACTTAGCAACTGCAAGGCACCCTTCAGGTAAGATGCAATGGCTGATTTAAAAGCTTTCACCATCAAACAAAGGACATGCAATGAATACAGAAGTAAGGAAGCAATTAGTATTGCTGAAGACATGTTGAAACTTCCAGCTTTTTATTTGATTGTCAAATGGGGTCTAGGCAGCTTTAGTCAAAACATCTTTGTGCTTGTACTCTAAATATCAAGTACATGTAACTAAATCTAACGCTTAAAAAAGCCCACCCTATACTTTGAGCTAAAAGTATAATCACAGTGCATCTGGCATTTAAATAAAATAACCATTAGCACAGGAAACACACAGCATAAAAGCACCAGGTCAAGAAAAGACAGACGAACAGAGAGAAGCAGCATGGGATTGGATTTAATGCTATGTTTACTAGGGATCTGCTGCGTTGAGAAATGTAGAGGACTTACTCTGGCAGGCTGAGCAACAGGATTAAAAATGCTGGCTATGACTAAAAAAAGGAGATTTAATTATCTGACTTAATTGGAGAAGGAGGAACACCAGTTCCAACTTCAAGAAAGCAGCAAACTAAGAGCAGCTAGGACACCTACAGAGCTCTCAAGGCTTGAAAAGCTTTTTGTATTTCCCATTAAAACATGCAGGTATCTATTTGTTAACTAAAGCAATAGAAGGGAGCACTAGGATTTAAAAGGAGAAACACGTTACTCGAGATGAATTGGATTAAACCATACCAAGACCACAGATTAGCATGAATTAGCTTCTACTGTCAGCAAGTCCTGGCAACACTCCGACCCACCATCAGCAAACAACTCCATAAAATTTCAAGTCACATTCACAATTATTAATCAAATCACATCGGCAGACACAAACCAATCATAGGAAAAGCTATCCTCCTCAAAGCAGACACATGTCCAACCCCCCTGACTCATGAAATGCCCTACAGCAGGTCATTTGAGGGTTTTGTGCCTCAATAAAGTAAAAACAATATTTTTGTGCCTTCATACTAATTGCCACTTTAGATCTATAGATGAAAACCACTATGGAAGTGATTACTAATAAATCACATCATGATATTCGCAGCCTAAAATTCACTTTGCTCATCACTCAGCAGTGAATAAGAGCACTTTCCTCTCAAGTGTAATCCAATTTGTTGTGTCTATTTTCACAGCAACCGCACTTACCTTCACAGTCAGGTAGGGTTTTCCACGATGTCCTTCTCATCACTGCACACCATTCAAACAATCCCATGCCCTGGATCCCCTATAGGGACATAACTGACAGCCCAAGCTGTTTCAGCTTTCATCGGTCCCTGCACTGGGATGTAATGTGAATCCATGTCCCACACAGATGTGGGCTTGCCCATGGCCCCAGAGCCATGAGGAGATAAGAAACAAACAAGAATTTCACCAACAAACTAGGCTCTCAGCCCTTATTAGTCCACATGCTAAACTGGATTACCTAAAGCTGGATGCACCCCTCTGCTCCACACAGGTCACTGGCATTAGCCTTGTCGTGGAGAAACCTGTGATGGATTACAGTGACTGCCTGAGGCCACCCAGCAAACCCACAGCAGAGCTGAGAGCAGAAGCAAGATTGGGACAAGCAGAATCAGTGCCACCATGTTGCTGTGGCTGTATGCTTTTGCACTCCCATCCCATGTGCCATGGCCATGCAGCTGCTCCATCAGCGAACCAGGGATATGACGCAGTTAAAAAAAGCAGCCTCCCAGGGATGTGGGAGATCATATAGCGCTGGAGGTTTCCAGGATGTGAGCATCGGGGTGCTAGACAGAAAAACTCATCCAGTTTCCTATTCCCATGAAACATTTGACCAGATGATGTCTCAAGTTCACTTCCAGACTGGGCTGATGTATGAAAAACCAACCTGGGAGTGTAGCACAAAGAGTTTGTTTTCAACAGCACTAGTCCCTTGACCTGTTTGACCATCCACCCCTGCCAAGAGTGGCATCAGCACAAGGGCAGGGTGAGAAAGCATGGCCATGATCAAGGGAAAGGGAGGAAAAACACGATATTCCTGTTTCCCTCTGAAAGACTTCTCAGGAGGCTCCAGGAAGAACACCATGTGCTAATCCGTCCCCAAGTTTCTACAGGAAAATAGTAAGTGTGCTAAGAGGTCTGAACATTGCTTTCACCAAACAATTGCTCTCCCACTTGTTGTGCTGCTTGCAGAGATGAATCACCTGCCTCCCGACAGCTGTAATTTAGTGGGACATCAGCAGGCTCTTTGTGGTAGGCAGGGGAAACTGATGCCTCCCCACTTAATTGCCTGTTTTTCTTCAAACTCAAACCTGGTTGACTAGTAGCATCTCACAAAGATTTCCAAACTCAAGAGACAGATTTAGTAACACCTTGCCTGCCTTGCTAAAACACTGCCCAGTTAAGAACAAGGCACCGCTGGAGGAGTTCCTTAAATTCAAAAGCCTTGTTTTGCTTCCCTTACTAACTGATCCCAATGACCCGATTCCCAAGAAATAAGATCTTCTCTTTACCAAAGGTCTGAAATTTGGGTTGAGGAACCATGAGTCAGATCAGATGCAATGAAACATCAACAGCTAATTAAAAGGATGCATCTAGCTTTCCTCTCATTAAAAAAAAAAAAAAAATCCAACAAAAAACCAAAATCTACACCATGAAAGAGAAAACATTTGGATTAAGGCTTTAACAAGGTCCTTCCACGCAATTGCCCATCAGCAAGCGCCCCAGTCCCAGAGACCCAACCCCAACAAAGCCAGGCGTGGCCTCCTCTAACCACTTTTAAACTATTTTTTTATAATTAAAGAGCGGCCACAAGAGCTCATCTGCACACTGTGCCTGTTGTGCATATGCACATGACTGGCTGGCACACCCAGAGATCACCTCACTGATCAGACCTGCAGGGAATTAGGTCCAAGAACATACAGTTCACAAGTCACTGCAGCATGTCCAGGCATGAGGATCAGCACTGAGCTTCCTGACCCAGCCACGAGCGCAGTGGCACGGAGCATGTGCTGCTGCAAAGACGCCCTGGAAAACACAGCCTGAATCCAGGCCATGTGGGTAAGTGACTGTGGAGCACGCCCGCTGCCAGGGCAGGACAGAGCTCTGTGCTGGCAGAGCACATAAACCCTTCTTGGTGCTTACACATGTTTTAATGTGACTCTCACTCAAACGAAGCAGTTCCCAGGGGAAGGGGAGTAGGGGACACTGTGCTTTATTTCCTAGATTGTAAAGGAGATCAAAAGCACTTCCTTGGTTTAATTTCTGCATCTCATTAATCTGCCGTGAATAATCGGGTGCTGCGATGTTGAGAGCCATGCAGATGGATATCTGAGCTGCTTATGGTATTGGAACTGAGAGCAAAATCCCATCCCAAAGCTTGGACTAAGTGATTATATGTTTCAAACGTCACTCAAGAAGGTCTACAGCTACTTTTTATACACAAGGTCAGACTAAATGGAAACAAATGCCCTTCAGACCTGACAACCTCTCTTTTTGCATACCCTATAATTTTTATCCCTTTCTCCTTACAATTTTCCTCTGTTTCCACTATTGGTTCAGACAGTAGAAATAATCAGGATATTTAGGACAATTCAGCTTAGATCAGCTAATTCATTGTATCCTCCAGGCTAGAGAAATCACTAAAGACTAGAAAATTCAGAGATGTCATTTGTCAAAGGCACTTCAAGTGAATTTATTGTATAGATACAATGAGCTTATCGGGTGTTTCCCAATGGAGAGGCTATGAGTGGAGATTGATTTTCCCATCACAATACAATGCCATTTAATATAAGTGTATGAAGTGTCTGTGTCACATCATCATACATTTAGCAAAAGAAATTAAGGACACAAAGGAAAGAGGAGGCATGAATTCTCCAAATGCAGTGCTGTCCAGACAGTAGGAAACACTGAAAATACTGTCTCGTGCATTTGGAGCTGAGCCTTTCTGAATAAATTAGCATTCAGCCAGTGAGGACACATGGAAAGAAACTTTCCAAAGTGCCAAAAACGACTTGTCTAAAAAGAATTCAGTAAATAGATTCCAGTGTCTGACAAGTGTAAGCTGCACGGAGTATTATCAGAGAGCAGTACCTCTTAACCACGTGGACTGATTTGCTAAATGGCAGCTCCTACCAGCTGAAGTCCAGGAAAGATAATCTGAAGGGTCTCAACAAGGCAAGACAGGAATGATCACAATGACAGATGCTGCCCAAGCAGGGTACTCAGAAGTCATAGCATGAACCATATCAATGTGTTATTTATTTTCACAGACTCATTCCAGATTGTATTTCTGGCACAAGGGGTAAGATCAAGAGCATTTCTCTCAAGAAACTAAGCTAATGAGGATAATTAACGCAACTCCTAAATATATAAACTGTGCAGATAACGAGTCTCATTTGAATTTTGCTTTTCTAGCAAAAAAGCAGATGGATTGATCTGACCTGTTTCATGAGACTTTTGCCTTGCCAAAAAAAGACAGTCTCCCTTTAGCTAAAAAGCCATAACCAGGCCAAAAGTCCTCTCCAGCGCTTTGAGGACATTCAGGCTCCACTTTAGCTTACTCCTTGACTTCTTCTGCCAAGCAGCTGGCAGCTGGGGGAGAAGGGGACCCCTCCACCCTGCTTTCGCTGGCAGCAGCATTTACACTGTGTGCCCAGCCCAGGTCCCACAGAAACACAGGTTTCATCCCTTGAACAAAGAAGCAATGTAATGGGATTTTGATTCAAAATTCTGGATTAAGGCCAAGTTAGCACTTTAGCTGTGAGGTCTTCAGAGTGCAGGACTTCAAAAGATCAGGAGATACTGGACAACCACGTAATGCAGGGGGAAAAATGAATAATGCAGTATTTCATTTTTCTGCATGGATGAGAAAAAGATCCAGGAAAATAATGTAGTATGTATGATCAATAATGCTTCTTTTAACAATTTTGCTATAGGCCAGGAACCAAATAAATGCTACATGAATAAGGCTTCTCTCACAGGGCCAATAAAGAATCATGGAATTAATTAGGTTGAAAAAAGCCCTCTGAGTCCAACCATTAACCCAGGACTGCCAAGCCCACCACTCAATCACAGCCCTGAGTGCCGCATCTACATTTCTTTCAAACACCTCCAGGATGGTTGACTACACCACTTCCCTGGGGAGCCTGCGCTTGACAACTCTTTTGGTGAAGAACTTTTTTCCTAATATCCAATCTAAACCTCTTCTGGAACAACTTGAGGCTGTTTCCTCTTGTTCTGTCACTTGTTACTTGAGATGAGAGACTGACCCCCCACCTGGCTACACCCTCCTCTCAGGTAATTAAAGAGAGGGATCAGGTTCCTCCCTGAGGCCTCCCTTTCTCCAGGTTAAACACCCCCAGCTCCCTCAGCCACTTCTTAAGAGACTTGTGCTCCAGAGCCTTCATCAGCCCCACTGCCCTTCTTCAGAAATGGAGCAGCAAGAGAGCAGAGGGGCAGCCAAATTGTCACAGCACAGATCGAATCCTTTTTGATCACAATGACACCTCAACCGGCAGCTGTTAAGCAGATCTCAGAGTCCATCCTCAGGAGATATTCACCCAAACCGTGCCTGTCTACACACACACACAGACACACACAGACACACAGACACGTTTTTGGACTCCTTTCTCATGTGTATTTGCTAAGTGGCCCAGCATCTTCACTATTGTCAGGTCTGAAAATTTAGCTCTGGCCATCTCCCACCAAGCTCTCCCCAGCCTCCCGTAATGGTCACTGAGCTCACACACACCAAACGCTGGCCATCCCTGCAAGTCACCCACAGCATGCAGGTCTTCCAACGCCCAGAGGAGAAAGGGTGAGGGGGAGACATGCCTGTGTCACTGCTCATCTCTTCCAGTCAGTGCAACTCATTCCACTGCAAATATAAAGGATTTACAGCACCCACAGGAATATCACATCCTGCACCAAAACTGCTCTGAACCCCCTGACCGCCAAGAAAATATCCAAAAGCCTCATCTGCTAACAAATTTTGGCATCTGATGGGAGGCAACACATGGCATGCTCCCAAAGTCTCCTCTCTCTGTTCTCAGTGCTTTTTAAAAAGGCATCCACACAGTCAAATTAATATGGATTATATTTAAACGGTTTTTAAAATGCTTTCAGTGTACACAGAAAATGTGGAATGCCTGCCATTTAAAACATATATTAAACAGAACAATATAGATTGCAACTGTCTTTATAATACAAAGAGTAATTCTGTCCAGTGGTTCCAGCAAGGCAAGTGATCCCTGCCAAGTTCACACCTGGCATGCACATGGGTCTGATCTTTGCACACAAACCTGTGACTGTATTTACAAAGCAGGTGCATATCCATGCATACCTGGAGCAGCACATGCTGGCAAGAAAGAGAAGCCATGCCACACTAAATGCACTGTTTGTACTTAGCAGCTGTCATAGTAGATCTTTAAACACTTGGAAGATGTCACATCTTTTTCTCAGTTTAATATTCAAATGGATTAAGATGTAACTTCAAATGGAGATTCCTAGAGTTGGTTGCCACAGCCCAGGTTTGGGGACACAATGCTCAGGCCCAAACAGGTAAAAACCCAGTCCCTCAACCACTTCTATCACCAGGGCACACAGTCACCACTTTCATCTTTTCCCCTTGCTAACAGATAAGAGGTCTGCTGTACCTGCCTAGTCTGAACTCAGTCCTGCCAGCAGAATCTGGGCTGAATGAAGGAACAGACCAAAGTTCAGTATCATCACCAGTCTGGGTACCAGACACCACAGGATCACAGACACTTTCTGGTGCAAAAATCTCTCACTCAGGAGCCTTGCCTGCGTCCAGACTGCGTCATCCCTATTTAAGGTCCAAGCAGCCTTTGTTCATTTTTCTCCCATATGTCAGCCTAAGACTGCAACTGGCCTATCCTTGTACATTATTTTCCATTCCCCTCTTCCCTCAAAGTATAAAATGCTTTTCGTCGTTCTTCCTCCTATGTATCATTCCACCCATTTCAAGTCCTCCTCTCTGCTCATTTCTTACATGATACCCCAAAGTTATAAATCTACAGTGCTTTCTCACAGATGACACTTTCACAAACAATGACATCCCAGTCATTTCCTCTTTGGAGTTCTCTGGCGTATCCTGTTTATTCCATATCTCTCTTGTTTGCATTGCAAACTCGTCAGATTAAGGACTTTCCATATTTTGTGTCCTATACTGCTAGAAACATGACTATTGCTATCCAATTCAAGGCTTTCAAGGCCAGAAGAGATCATTGCAATTATCGAGACTGACCTTTGGCCTACCACACAACAAATTCTCAAGTGACTTCTGCATGAAGCTCCTGATAGTCCTCATAAAGGCATGTTACTAATGGATGATGATCGCCACACCATTTTTTATTTTATACTTTCCCCAACTTTGTTATATAGTCACTGTTTCTCTCCTTCATACTCAAATCTTTCCAATACTTTCAGCAATTAGCCCATGGTCAAATTTTAGGAAACATTCTAAAATACGCATGTGCGTTACTTCTATGATGTCTGCACTAAAACCATTGTCATTAATTACTTACTATACTTTTAATTTTCCCAGTTTATATTTAATGTGCTTTTGCCAAGATAAGATATATAAAGAAAACAGAACTTTATTACAAATTATAGACTTAGAATCCTCCTTGTAAAGAGGTACATCTGTAAAAGATTAAAGAACTGAAATGGTCTGAGAACAGGGTAAAGAGAGAGAATAAGCTGATGGCATTGCTGGCATGCAAGGTATTTTTGTGTTAAAAATGTATGTACAAAAAACCTTTCATACACTCTGAATACCTGTATTAACTTTAATGTTCAACGTGCTATAAATTGATCATCTTCTGAAGAAAAAAAAAAGATTAAATTCCTTTGAGCCAAGTATTAAAAGCATTCTTAAAGCAAACAGACACAAGAAGAATGCTCACAAAAAATCTGGTTTTCATCTGTCTAAAATACGTACTGGCTTCAGCTAAAATCCAATCAATCAATATGCAAAGAATAAAAAAAAGAAGTTCTAGCCACTTACAAATATTTTTTTAACTACGATCATCTGGCAGTGGAGCACCACTGACCTAACTTCATGAGCATCTGTCAGCTGGTGATGGCCATGGTGCTGTCAGGAGAAGAAAACAGAGACATTTTGCTCATTTAACTGAGCAGACCCGAAGTGACCCACCACAAATCACAGCAAGTGGCACAGTCTGGAGGGGAAAATTACCCAAAACAAATGCTCAAGGAAACCAAAGAAAACTGCCCTGCCCAGTGCACCCAGAGCTCTGGGAGGCTATGAGGCACCAAAATGCTGCAAATATGAAGTGCAACAACTCCATCACCACTAGGTGATTATCCATCAGATTCTAACTTCATTATTTCTCCTAAAAAAATTGTATTATCCTACTCAGAGCTGAAGTTTCTACAAACATGGCATCATAAAAGGCATTATACAAGAACGACAAAAGTGCTTCTCCAGTACTCTTTTAATTGCCATGGCAACTCTGTTTATTTGGATTTAAGCATCATGCTGGG
Organism: Hypocryptadius cinnamomeus; assembly: GCA_013400635.1. NCBI lineage: Eukaryota > Metazoa > Chordata > Aves > Passeriformes > Zosteropidae > Hypocryptadius > Hypocryptadius cinnamomeus. Next base: position 167,592 of record VYZP01074275.1, read on the forward strand.
ATGTTCATAATGCTAACAGCACAACACAGTGAGGCAGAACGGGAAAGGGAGAGTCAGTGAGACACTCATGTGGCCAACTCTTGTCCAAACCAAGTAATTCAAAACCCCACAGGCAATAGCTGTAGTGAAAAATACAGGGGGATTACAAATCAAACAGAAACAAGCATTTCTTGCCATTTGCATTTTTCATAGAGGCGGCAGTCCTCTCACAACTTCAGCAACCTGGAAAACAAGAGAGCTCTACCAACCTGCCCAGGTGCCTTTCTGCGTTTTCACCTGCCTGCAAAAGTGGGGTTTTAGGTTGTGGTATCATACAGCTGCTCTGCACATGGGCTTTTAGGCTCACAGAAGGCACACCAGTTAACTGAAGATCCACTGCACCCACCTTAACAATTTCTACTTGGACTTTCCCCTGGGCTCATAAACAGAGATGATTCAACAGCCTAACAGGACACAAGCACTACCTGCAGCATGCTTAAACCCCATTTCCCCACAAAATTAGGCCAAAATGCTGTAAGCAACACCCAAGATCACAGTGAAACTCATGTAGCAGGACTTAACTGTAACTACCTGAACTGACTTGAGCTCAGGATGCCCTATTTGTGGATTATGCTGAATAGACAGGAATGCCACAGAAGTACCAGCCTGTAATTTCACAAGATATCTGCAAGTACATGCAAATCCTAGCAAGCATAAGTTAAAGTGCACAAAGAATCACAGAACATTTCAACGTGGAAGGAGCACATACAGATCACCAAGTCCTGCTCCTCACAGAACTGCCTTAGTTTTAACTAAATCTAGTGGCTCCTTGGACTCTGAGAGGCACGGTGCTGTGACCACTTCCCTGGGGTGCCTGCTCCAGAGATCAACCACAGGGGAGGCAGAATTACCAACTTCCACCAGAATTATGACTCAACAATGCAGGAAAAAAGAAAAGAAAAGGGCAAAAAAAA
>VYZP01074277.1:510-12445 GCA_013400635.1 Hypocryptadius cinnamomeus
GGAAACACAAGGAACAGGACTGTCATGGCCCCACAGTATCACTGGGGACTTTGCCCCTTTTAAATTTAAGTCACAGTTTTTCAGTAGCAAAACAAAATTGTCTCTACAAAACATTGTGACAAGGCTGTGCTGTCATTTCAGTAGTGGGCCACATGTTTTGAAGTTTTTAGAGGCACTCCCTACAAGTTACTTTTGAGCCATGAAGATTGAACAAGCATCAGAAAAGGAATAGGAGAAAAAACCAGACCTATTTCAGTTGAAAAATTTGTTTTAGTGGCAGAGAAAGGTCTATGCGAGATTTCACTTTCTTTGTTTCTGGCCCATAACCTTTGGAAAATTATTTCTAGTTCAGCTTTTCCTTTTATCTATAAGGCAGCTACTACAGAACAGGTAGAATAAGAATCTCTCTCCATTAAGATTACCCTTTAACCGACAATTCACAGATGAAATTATAAAATGAGGATCTTAGACTAGTTACTCAAGTATTATCTTTCATGAGATATGAGAACAAGTTAGCAAAAAAAAAAAAAAGACATAAAAGAGTATGAGATCAATATCTATACTGGGGCTGGATGTTTGGATTCATAAACTATTGCTGGCTTTAAGTTAATCAAATTCATGGATCATGTTTTCCTTGTAGTGGCAGTGTGCCACTTCTGAGTGAGTGAAAGAAAGCTGATAGGAGCAACAGAATGTTTAGGACACTCCTGCATGAGATACCATCTTCACTATAGAACACTCCCCCATCCCTTTACCACACCTTCAGTTGGTATCGAGTTCTCAGAGGCACAAGGCTGTGAGATTTTACTGCAGAAATCAAGGCCCTTTCTGTGCTGGTTGTTTTGTTTGCTTGTTTTGTTCAGGCTTTCATTTGTTTTTGTTTATTTGTTTGCTTGGTTTTTGTTTTAAATATTAAATAGTTAGAATGTTTTAATATGGAGAGCGGCATGTTGCCCAGCAGGTCTGAAATCTCAATGCTGTCCTGCATTTCTGGAGCCAGATCTTCAGCTGTTGTAAACTGATATAGATGTTCTGTTTTCAGTGAAGCAAAGCCAATTTACATCAACTGGGAATTGAAACTGCATCTGGTAAAGCATTCTTGGATCTTGGATACATAATAAAAATTAACATTAATTCAACAGATAGTTACTGTAGATAATTAATAACTGAAACACTTACTAAATTTTATCTGTCAAGTGGAGAAGAATCTATTTTAGTCCTATATCAAATAAGCAACCAGTTTCAAACAAAAAGTGCTTCTCCTTGAATAAATTCTTCATTCATTTTTGCTAAGACTCTTGAAAAAATTGCTTGAGAATGCTCTACTAAACAAGATCAGGGAGGGTAAATTAAAGTACTAAGTGGTGGCTAATTTTTAACATGGTTTTCCTTCTTTTTGCTCATGCATACCTCTCTGTGATTATAGATTTGACATTTTTCATGAAAGATGCTGAGGCCAGAGTGAGTGAAGCTTTATGAAATTAAACAGAAAGACTGTGTGCTATCACTTTCTCATTCAGTCCACAGGAAACCTCAAGTTGCATAGCAAGCAATGGTAAAAAAACAGCAGTAAATCTGATCAGGTTCACAGGCAACTTCAGAATGGATAGGTGGTTTGAACTCATGAGCAAGATGCAAATATATACATTTTTTAATTCACAGAAAAGTAAAAGGAAGGACAGTCTCTGTGACTTGGCAATGTGTAAGGTACTGTGAAAAGGGCATTCTTGCTGAATGGATCAAATCATCAGCAAGACTGAACATCTCCCACAATGAATTATATATATATATATGAACCAAATTAAGAGAAACACAGTTTTGCTTTATGGATGCTGCAGTTCCACATTCACAGGATACAGTGTTCTTTTAGGACTAAATGATTATTTATTAATTTTGCATTTCCAATGGTAGAGTAGAATTGCTGATCTGATTTTGCATGCACTGCATGGACACTATGGCACAGGCTTTCCTATTAGGGAATGGTTAATGGCTTTCTGAATTAGTCTGAAGGCCTAAGGCAAGGAGTGGATGGGTAGCACATTTGACCAGTCATTAAAGTGTCTTCTGCTGCAAAGAAAACCCTCTAAGCCAAAATGTTTCTTGGGTTTCACATTAGCAGGCTTATGTGACCCCTATACAAAAGTTTTTATGCAATAAGTAGCTTTTGAATAGTTATGTTAAAATTGGAGAAGGAGGTAGAAAATCCTCTTTTCATCTTGTTGCAAGCAGATGATATATCCTAAAGTCCAGACTGCACGCTAAGGACTGTTGCAAGGATGTTTCCATTAAAAAAAGGGGGTAGCCCTATTTTCTGTAGATAGAGGTAAACTTTATTAAAATAAATATTTAAGATTACCATTTAATTCAACAGGATAACCTCAAAATCTTGAGCTTTTTCTTATCACTTTTTAATTTTTTTCTGTTCATTCAGAGCAGACTTCTTCAGTGGTGCAATCTAACAGATTTGAAAAATTCAGCAGTTGGTATGGGAGACACAATGTCCACACTATTAATGTTTCAGGAGCTTTATTTCAGAGCAGCTTTAGTCTGTCTTGTGGACTGAGTGCTCATTAGCAGCAGGAATGCATGATATAAGCTTCTGGACCTCATCCTTTAGTTTAATTTCTTCAGGACAAAAGGCCAGTTGATGTACCCTGAGACCACATGATGATGTGAATCAGAGTGCAGTGAGTGGGAAAAGAAATTTACTTAAAATTGACTCTTCTGAGATGAGAATGCTAAGGCCAACACACATTATGATATTCTGAGATATTATTACTTTTAAACAATATTATTTCTACTCTGAAGTTTGTAACTCTTTAAAATAAGAATGTTCCCCCTGCTGTTCCTTTCCACCATTCACTTAGTGCACAGTTTTAAATTGACCAAATATTTAACTAAATGAAAGAAATAAAGAAAACATATTTTGGTATTACCATGATAGTCTAAACAGTACCTCTAAACATCTTTCTGATATAAAAAATTAGATGAGGACACAGAAAATTATGAAAATTGTTTGTATGAAGCACCCCAAAATCTGAAAGGAAAACAGTCTAATTCTTTTGATTATGGATTAAATTTTTTTGTTCAAGTAGTTTGTCATCTACATGAGCCAGGGGACCTACATTATGGTGGTATGGCTCAGCCTGGCTTTGAGCCACTAAGTGCTGCCCAGAACACTGGAGAGCTGGGAAGGAGTAGCTGGCACCACACAAAACACCTGCAAATAAGAATTTGAACACTCGGATATATAATTTTCTCACTACTTACTACACCATAATCAGTGATAAAACAGGAAATGATGCATATATTCTAATGATGCATATATTCTAATGCATATATTCTAAACATCTTTTAGTGTCATAACTCAGCTCCCTAAACTGTACCTAACTTCAGTGTTTAGAGCTTCCAGTTAGCTAGTTCCAGGTCCACTGATTTAGGCTGGATTTAGATAGAGATACCAGTAGATTTAGTTAATGATTAATCTTCACTTAATCCTTATCAGTTGTGTTCAAGTTATTATCTACTTTTTTTCAGAGTTATATGAGGCAAGGCTATGTCCATTGTTCTACCAAAATGAGAAAACTTAAAAGGATCCCATACTCTTGTGCAGATATTTTGTGAAATGCCTTGCCTAGGAACTGTGCAAGGAGGTGTCCCGCTACGGCCAGTATCAGCTGCTTCTCTGTAAGAGAGAAGAGACTTCCCATGACACGTTTTCCTTTGGCTCTGACTTATCCTGGCAATTTCTCTTTTGGCTTCTGATCCCATATTTTAATCTCAGAATTTTTTTCAAAGCAATCATAGATCAAACTTCCCTGATGCTAGCAGTCTTCTTCAAAGCTGCTAGCATCATTCTGCTCACCACTCCTATTTTTTACAGCTACTTCAATTTTTTTCCTCTCCCACTGCTTGTTAAAGCATCAGGATGCTGCCTTGTCTATGCTGGAAGGTTCATTGGAGTCCATGCAGCTCTGCTAACTTTCCCCTTCTCAGAATCAGGCACATGACAAGTCCTTAAATTCAGGACAAAGAGCTGGAACTCTGGGCAGCACAACAAAGGCAACTCACCCATGTGTATTAAAAGCTTTTTTTTTCTCAAGGATGTGTGAATGTCATGAACATAAATTTTACTACTGAAATGTTGATCTTGATTGTATACCAGAGATGCCTAAAACAGCTTTGGACTTTGCTTTGCTGTTCAAACCCCTAAAACTACCTCAAATATTTCATATTCTCACTAATTGCTTTGACAGATAACAATGGGGATGTTTTCAGCAGAATTACTCATGTCATTTGTTCTAGAACAGAAGGACTGGGATGATTTTGCTTCCTCAGCTATTGAAAATGCAAAGATGTCAGAAACTGATCCTTTCTCTTGACTTACCACAGCAGCAGGTCTCCACTGCAGGGTCGAGGTATCTACATCTGCAGAGGGGCTATACTTTGAAAAGCAATTTAAGCAAAAAATAGATTATCAATCACATAGCATTTTAGCTCTCAGTATATGATACAGGAACAGACAGCTGTTTGGAAACTCCTTTTTGGCTTGGAACCCTATTATCTACAGCACCACTTGATGCTCCTAGATGGATGATCTCTTGGCTGACTCTGACTCTGGGTGGAGCTGTGCCATCTGAACACATGTGCCATCTAAATTACTTGGACAGTATCACTAGAGGTTCAGTGCCAAGTGACTGTAGGTTTAGACAGGCAGCATACCTAATATTGGAAGCATTGGCTCCTTCATAAAAAATCCTGTTCTCTTTGACAATGCTGAAAAATTGGCTTTACTTTCCATCCAATATGTGATTGCACCTGTTGGTGCTAACAGAGATCCTCCCCCTCCAGCCAAATCCTTGTAGCAATAAATGACCATTCAAATGGTTTTAAGCAAGGAGGTTCCTCATTGACCTAGGAAATGAAAATCCCCTTTATTTAGATATTAGAAAACTAAGCAGTTGTGTTCAAAACCGAAAGGTCTCTAGGGACTCCCCAATACAATTACAAATTCTCTTTTGGTATGCCTGACCTCATTGTGGCAAGTCCAATTAAATTAAACATCTTTTAAAAAATATTGCAGAGTATGGTATCAGGATGCCATTTAAGGAGCCACACCTAACATTCTGCCTACCTGTGTTTATATTCATGCTCACCCATAAAATCTGGACAGCTACCCAAATTATGTTTCATTAGATAAGCTGCCCAGAAGAGATGAAAAATTGCCAACAATTCAGAAAATGTTTGACTGCACAGAGTGCTGATGGGAAGAAATACTAGCCAAATTGCTTATGAAGGCACAGTTCTGGGAATTTTCTGCTCTACAAAATAATTAGCTTATTAAATCACTTACTGGAAGGCAATCAAATACCAAACCCTAGCTTCCAGTGAAGACACAACAAAGCTAACTGCAGTGGTTACTATCACTTTGTTACCAAGGCTGTATATGTTGTAGCCGTATTTACATGCAGATTTGCAGGAAGAAAACCTTACAATATAAAAAATAACTGCACTGTTAGGAAATCTTTACCTCTCCATCAAAGTTACAGATGTATCCAGCCTTGGATGATTTACAAACTCAGTCAACTAATGGAGTCTTTGAGTAGTTCTGCTTGGCTGTGAAATAAAAGTCCCTAACTAATGATCAATCAGATGAATATCTGAGGGACTTACTCAGGAAGAGAACAACCCTGTATTGATGAATATGGTACAGACCCAACTCCTTCAGACAACAGATTTTTTCTGTTTCTTAGGAAAGTTGCTGAAGAATAAGAGAACAGAGAAGATCTATGATTTTAAATCCCTGTGACTATCAGTAAGAGTGAAATTGCTGAAGACAAATCCCTTCTGTTTTTCACTAGTGAAGGATGTGTTTAAAATCTGTGCAAAAAGGAAACAAAACCATTCCTGCATATGGAAGTGCTGCGGTCCCTTGTAGGACACTGAATGGTGCCACTGCCATGGCACAGGGGTCACTTGTGAGATGAGAGTGCCCCAGACAAACTGCAGGGTGCCACTGCCATGGCACAGGGGTCACTTGTGAGAGGAGAGTGCCCCAGACAAACCGCAGCCAGCGCCACACTGGTCCTGGCTGCCGGCAGGACACGCCGCTCCATGAGAACCATGGAACAACTCCTGCCTCATGGCTGCGCATTGCCACACGCAGGAGAGACAAAAAGACAAAAACCAGATGTCAGCTGACATGTTGTTCACTGAAAAACTACTGGGTGAGCTGAGGTGAACTTCAATTCAATACAAACTGACATACATTACCCTAATTAAACAGTAGGACTCTCAAGGAAGAAAGGAGGTTTTTTAATTAACTTAGATGATGCTTTTCCTGAGGAAAAGCCAGAAGCACTTAGTATTCCAATGCAGTTAATTTTCAGAAAGATGTATTCTTTCTGTTTTCAAAAATATAAAGTATGGTTTTTAACCAAGTACAGAAATATAGCAGTTTTTTGGTTTTTTTTTTTTTTTTTTTTTTTTTTTTGGGAGGATTTTAAGTAACACTTGTTGATTTAAACAACATTTTGTACATCCAGACACTCAAAGGACTGATCATCAGATATCCCATTATCCACTAAAAATTAATTAGAAGTTTATTTTCTGCCTGTTGGTAGAATTTAAATATTACTACAACTAAATATAATTATTTTTCAGTGCATAACAATACAATTTCAACCAATTCTGTTCCACTTTGCTACGTTTTTATTCACTGCTCAACAACACTGCCTTTTTGTACCTTTCAGGAATTCAAAGCCCAATGCAGTTAATGTTTTGTACCTATTTCTTTTCCTGGGGTATCTCCAAAGGAACTGGGTACATGGCATTGTTCCATTAGGAATTTTCATTTTGCTGTTTAGATTAACAGAAATTTATATGTATACCAGGGGAATATATATATACACACACATATATACACACCAGAGGAATTTATATATATATATACCAGGGGAAACAAGGTCAGAAAACTGTCCCTCTGGAGGAATGGTAAGCAGTATGGTAGTTGCTTATTCCTTCTATAATGAGCATCACAAAAGAAAATTTTTAGAAGTGATGAATAGAAAAACATTTTAATCTCTTTACACACACAGACATCCAGACTCACATTTTATGTATGAAAAACTGCCATCTTTGAAACAGCCACAGTAGAATCCTCTCAATATGAGGATACTTCAAACATCTTCAGCTTAACATCTAAACACTGTAAATTTCTATAATGTTCTACAGAAAGGAACCTTGATACCCAAGAAAAGAATCTGCTTTGCTTCTTCCTTAACTCTCTGTGTTTTGCCCATAACCAAACAATAATCACCAGAAAGACAAACTGACCACCCAGAAAGAGACAATGTGTCATGGGATAGCAACTTCTGCAGCATCACAGTAATTTAGGAACACAAGACACATTCAGGTTCAGAAGGATACGTGCTTCTAAAACTCTTTGATGCTTTTAAAAATTCCCCGCTGTTCTGGTTTTATTGTCTCAGAGTTACCCAGGCAATTCCTCTCACTGTAATGGAATTGTTTGTGATTCACAGTGGAGTACATAGGAGGAATATGATACCCTTCATCTCTGCATGACAAAAGATCATCTTTTTCCAAGGGAGAGTTTTTTAATTTAAATGGTTAGACTCGGAAATGGGAGTATGGAACCCCTGAGGCTTTGAACAAGTTTCTTAATCTTGCAATTCCAGGCCTTCCATCTATATCAACTGGATAATAGTTTCCCTCACAGTAACAAATAGCCATTAATGAGAGTGCCTGCTGCCTCCTGCCATGGGACAGGTGTCTCATTGACAGGGCCAAGAAAAGAAAAGGGATTTCTTACCAAAGCATTTGCTCATAATGCCTACAACAAATGCTGTAATTCAAATATGTGATGTATTCAAAATATGGGTTGAATAGAAATACTGTTTTGGGGTGTGAAACCACCTGTCATTCTATTTTAATACAATTTTCCAGTTCTTAATGTTTTAGGGCACATGCATCTTTTCATATTTTTCCATTAAGAGTTATATTCTTACTAAAACATTCCTGGCCTGCACCAGTGGGAAATGTATTTAGTAGCTCCTAACCCAATGCAGATTCTTGTGTTACTTCAAGTTTGAGATGCTGAAGTAATGTGATAAGTCTCACAGATCATCTCCTACACCATGTTCAGCAAAAACTACCTTGGCACTATGCCCTGGTGGGCACATTGGGTTGGCTTTTGACCTGCTGGCATTGCAGCTTGTATCCCTCCCTAGCACTGTCTCATTCACGCATCCCTGAGAGGGATTTCTACTTAGACATCATAACTATCATGTATAACCTGGAGATGCAAAGCATCACCTATGTGAAAAGAGCCCCATCAGCTCAGCAGTTACTGTCAAGCAGCTGGTATTTGGATCAGCTCTCTTCACAATCCTCTTTTTCTTCCACAGTGGTGTGGTGAACACAACCCATTGCTTCTGACAAGGAAGATACTTTCCTGCATGTCTAGCAACCCCACGGGAGCAGAAGCTTTAAGTACTCTCTGCTGTCTCTCCCTCCCAGAGTCAGAAGAAACTGTAGGGTAAATACAGCAGTCTTCTAGCATAAAAGGAGTAGAGCACTGCACTACAATATTGAATTGAATTCTTTAGCAAAGCAAACTGATAACCATTGAAACTTTATATCTTGACTATTCAAAAACTTTATAACTTTATATTCAAAAAACTTTTTCAGACTTCCTATCAAGATTCAAGATGACAGAATGGAAGATATTTTGAAAGACAGATGTTAAAAAAAACTTATACTCCTGAATTCAAAATTTTCAAACTGGGGAAAAAAAGCTTCATGTTTGGATGCAAATGAAGCCATGAAGTAGGAGCAGAAATAACAGCAGGAAATCATTCTACCAGCAGAAGCTGGATCCTTTCTTTGGGAACTCTTCTAGTTAATCTTATAATAACTTTCACCTACATCAATGAACCATCATTCTGCTATTTATTAAATTCCTCTGTAGTCACAAAATCCTATCAAGGTTCTCCGTTCATTCTAAATCTGTCAGGCTTCATTCCTAGTCCCCACAGACCATTTTTATGATGATATTGCTGAGAAGTCTACATTAAGTGAGATAGAAAGAAAATGGAGAAATCCTTGAAATCAAGCCGAGTTCATCTTTCCTAAACTACTGCAATAACCTACTGTACACTTCAGCTGAATATTGTTTGTAATATCTTCCCTTGAGTCCTGCAGTAGCATTGGAAACTTGTACTTTAGCAAATTGAGCAGAAAATGTAGTATTTCTTTTGGCTCTACCTTCTACTGATATAATGAAGCCTTATTTGTCTTTTTAATTTAGCTTTCTAAAAAGAAACACCACACAAGGAATATTTGCTGCATTGCCAGATCCAGTATGTATCCATAGATAGTGACACAGAAATTGCACCTGGCTGCTCCAGAACTATCTTAAAAAAGCAGCTCCTCCTCTCCTAGAACATAATGGTGGTGGAGTAATGGTGGTCTCTCCCGGAGATCTAGGGCAATGAACAAAAACTCTTACAAAAATTGTTTAGTTGGAGGGATGAAGACATGTCAAAACACACTTTATACCCAGTTAAGAAAAAAATATTTTCCAGTCTTCTTAGATAATGGAGTGGAACGGACATTAAAAAGTACCTTCCTACTGTCCAACCTAGGTCGTCAAAATTCCTAAACATTGCACCTGACCACTCTTCTTTCTCAACATTTCCCTTCCTTTCCAACAATCCAACCTTGGGGCCAGCACTGTGCTCTGCTGTTCATGGGAAAGGGAAGTTGGGCCATGGTCACACTTGTCACCACTTTTCCAGATGATCTTGCTACCTCTAGCAGGTCTTTTATGTCTAGCCTTGTGCATGTTCCTATGATTAACAATAATTTGAAAATAAAGGCAATATTGACAAAATAAATAAAATATAAATATGTGCAGGGGCAGCTTCTTTGTTTCCTCAGTAATATGGCTTTCAATACTTTTTTGAAAGCAAAATTTTGAACTATACCTTGTTTAACAAAGAAACTGTAAAATTAAATCAAACTGATTCTTGATCAAACAAATTCTTCCAAGAAAATATGTAGAAATCCCTGAATGAACTCTTTATGGTTCAACTAACAAAATTAGATTTTCCCAAGGGTTTTTGTGTACTTCAAAGACACTGTAGTAGAGACTAATGCCTGTTGTCATCCTTGCACCACAAGGTGGTAAATAATGGTCCAAACCCTTTTTTCTGTGGGCTGAGGCACAGGCAAGGGAGAAAATGTCATACTTCATTAATCCTTTGGGGAGGTGCAGTAGGTTCTTATGGGAATTTAAATACAAAAACAATGAGATGAACCTTGAAAAAATATGCGTGACTGTTAAATAATGTAAACAAAATGGGATGTCTTGAATGTGTAATGCTGAAAGAAGTGTGTTTACTTGATAGAGCCAAGAAATTTTTCAAGATAATTTCATCCTTGTGTAATTCTTCACTGTTTGCGACTGCTAAAAATTACTGCTTTGACTAGAACAGACAACTTTTCAGGGAAAAAGCTAAATACTTTGCATTCATGGATTGGAAACTTTCACTCTTTCAAGCTGTCCCATCATTGTAATCACGTGTTTTACAGTGTGCAAATTACCAGACTTGATGAATCCTTGTTGGATTCCCTTTGCATATGACAATTTGGTGTAAATATTTCAAATAACTTATATTAAAAACACTAAGTCATTCAAAACCATTGCCCTATATGTTTGCAGTGTATTTATAGATCAATGACTCCATGGGCAAGAGTTCTTTGCACAGAAGAAAGCTGAGTTTTAGTATATGCCACAGTTTGACAATGAATAAACAGACATGCAAATGAATTCCTGACACTGAAGTCTTGAAGCTTTTGTACCAATGAATCCACAGACAAAGCTGAATCTACAAAAGAATATAAACACATCAAATGGAGGAAAAAATCAAGGATGCATCAACATGAGCACTGTAATTTGGAGCAAAAATGCACTTTCAAAGCAGAACTCCTAGCCACCTTCACCTACCACACATTGGTTCACATTTTGATTTTCTTACTACACTGAACTGAAAGATGTACTCCAAGAGGTCACTTAATGCCATAATATGCTGCTTGTGCACATTACTTCTGCAGGATGGATTAGAACTAACCTGAAGCAGAACTCCTGCAATGTTAGTACGGTATTTCATTTTGCGGATCCATTACTGCGACTCTGCTTGCTAACACAGACCAAGTCTGTGCTGCAGGCCTGTGAACTATTGAGTACTCCAGCAGGAAATGGTCCTCTGCAGGTTCTGAGGAGATTCAGACCTCAAATTGGTATGTGTTGCAGTCTACAGACTAAACTTCAGTTTTGTGTACATACAGCTGCAAATCCAAATTACTTCAGGTTGAGAGTCATAATGCTGCCACCTGAAGCACTTTAGATGTGAGCTGGAAATCTGGATTCACATTTTTGTCTTGGAGTCTCATCTGTTCTTTCACTTTCCAGTCCTGCATGGAATGAGAGATAAAATGTTGACCCCACTCAACCTAATGAGAATTTTGCCACTCACATCAGTGGAGCAGGGGTGTCATTATTAAAATGCATTTCAGTGTAATCCCTACAGACCATTTTAAAAAGCTCCTACTAAACTGGAGTTGAACTAAGTGAAAACAAAACAGTCATCTAAGAACACACCAAACAGCAATTTTAGGAATTCCCCCTTGAGATTGTTAAGGTTCTAAGTGTCCTCTGCACCATGAACATTTGAATGCCCAGTACACTGAAACACCTCCCCTTACAGACCTCAAATAAGGATATCACATATATTGAAGTAGTACTATCAGGCGCAGTCATATTAGTTCCAAAAAGGAAGATTTGCAAAACTTCTCATCAGCTACTGATGGCAAAATACATTCAGAGTTTATGCTCTCTCCCACCAAAATACAG